>VUQR01024278.1:21717-41960 GCA_015108515.1 Hemichromis elongatus
GCCATTAATGCCTCAGCCTTCGGTGCGTCGGGCAACAAATGCCAAAAGAAAGAAAAACATTGCAGAATCTAGAAAAACAAAAAACAATCAAAAATTAGCACCCTGATCGGATGTATCCTGGGATTCCTGTAGCCCATTCATTTTCAAAAGGGATTTTCTATTTTGTGCACTTGCCCATTTGGAGTTTGCATTATGTGCGACTTGGTATCACCGGTAGTTCCTTTAACTTCCACAGCACTCCTGCGTCTCTCTGAGCATATTATTTCTCCAGTAAAGAGCTTCTCCAGCCCTTTTTAAGCATGGCTTTGACAGGTTATTGAGTTCGCTGTCATCTGTAGTTGTGGCGATGTATTCTGTTCCCACACTTCATTACTGTGTGCTTTCTTTCGCATGAATTGGACATTTCAAAATTAAGTTCACTGCAGGCTCTTGAATCAAATCCTGCACTGTTCTTATAAGCTTGCCTTCCAGGGAAGGTAATTTCTGTCAGCTCCTTGAGCCAGAGTGAAATATGTAAAAGGCTTTTGGAGAAATTCCTATAAATTTTGTGGTTATCAGAGGGTAAATCCTGTTGAGTGATGACCCTTTTTACTTGTCTACTACCAACATAGGCTGGCACTTTGGCGTTTAGTGGAAAATCCTGACAGGTCAAAAGGCCTGTGTGTCAGTTGAAGCTGTTTCCTTGCTTAGGCCTGCAGCATTTTTAGAGCTCAGCACAGCTTTTACGTATTACCACTGACTGTTGTTACACCCAACAGAAGTGCATGTGAGATCTCAAATGTCTAGCACAATAGGGTCACACACAAGCCAGTTTTAACCTGTGAGCTGTCTGTGATCTCTTTTGTTCAAATTAGTGCAGCTAATAGTCCACTAGCAAAGTGGACATTGTGTGATGTCATCTGGAAGCTCTTACTGATACTAAACTTCATTGCCATATGTATCATATGTCCGGTAGTGGGAACTCATCTGAGCTGGACTTTTTTCACGTTGTGGAGTTGTGAGAAAAGAAAACTCTGGAAAATAAACTGACCCAAGTCCTAAGCATAATTTTACAGTGTGTAGAAGCTCCTAAATTACTGAGGTTCTAAAGGACAATGGCTAAACTGTGAGTTTTTTCTTACACTTAACCAAGTTAGTTATCATCCCTAAATATTCATTTTTGGACTTAAACCTAACCAAGCAGCAACTGTACAAAAAAAAAGCCAAAATAAGGATTTGAAAAAAAAAAAAAGTCTTCGTGCCACCTCTGTCTCCCCAGTTACTCCACTTTCTCAGCGGAGAAAACGCCAAGATTGGGACCTTTACCCTTAACAGCAAAAAAAATTTCCTTCCTGCTCGGATGATCTGATCGTTTCACAGATATTTTGACGTCATAGTTGCGTTTTTTTTTTAATACAGGTGCAACAGTTCACACTCATTTTCGAAGTGCATCCTCACACCTCTTGCCTCAGTGCTGTGCGGTGTTTGTCTGAATTAGTTTTCGCCCATCCTCAAGTAATTTGATTTTCTCTTTTTTTTTTCTTTTCTTCTTTGAATTGTTCGCTCTGGCCTTCTGCAAAATGGGATTCATTTAACTTCATAAAACCTCACACCAGTATGCCGTGTTAAGAATCAACACTAAGTGGGGCTATGAGTGTGAGCAAGTGAGAGCTTTTATCTTTACAGACAATTATCTTGCGCAAATTAAATGTATTGTCATCCACAGTTGGAAGCTGGCAGCAGTCTCATTTTATTCCTGATGTGGATTTTGTGGATCACAACAAATTCTTTGACTTGCAGTTAGCTTTGCTTCTTCATTGGTTGGATTTTCATCTTAACAACTCTGTTTTTTCCCCTCCATTCAGTTATCATGGGCAGCACTTTTGTTTAAAGGGTGAAAATGTCGTACCGCAATTTCCTTCAATATTTTTTTTCCTCTAGAAAACCAGAGCCTTGAAAGACACTTGAATCATTTATGCTGGTGTCTTTGTTGAAGGCACTATCTCCTTTTATTCTGTTTATTCTGACCCATTTCCTTTAGTGCAGCCTTATTATCTTTACTTTTTTCTTTCACTACTATTTGCAGGTTAAAATTACTTCTAACTACGGTTGTCACTTTAGTTCTATTGTTTAGTTTTATGGGAATGTGGAGATGAAGTGCTGCAGAGAGAGAGCAGGAGCAACAAGGTCTAACCCATAAGTCAAACTCAAAGTTTACCTGACAAACTGATAAAGATTAGTTTTACATGCATTTTTTTCTGCTGTGCTGTGGTGGTCAGACAGTCTTGACTAATGCTGATGACATATGCAAGCAAGATACACACTTCTCTTAGCAACATCTCATTAATTAAATTAGAAAGTATCCCGCTTTCCATTCTGACTCCAATTAGAGACACTGGCATGACATCAAATTAACGCAGTTTTGTGTGTTTTAGAGGCGATCACTCAACTCTCTCTGAGTAGCTATATAAAAATATATTTTTCATGTGTTCATTATGGAAGCTCAGTTGTGTTCTTGTAGCGTGCATCTTCTTGATTATTACACTGTTCATCTCTCCGTCTCAGTTTGAATCTTTTGCAGTCTGCTAAAGATGTAAAACATTTATTTCCTCGACACTTTCAGACTTTCTGTATTCTTAACTTAAAGAAACACTTTAATAACAAAAGGCTGCCAGGTTAAGTGCAATGTTTGCGCATTTGTGAGGATGGTTATGAATTATATTACCACTACTGTGCATGAGTGGAAGTGACTGATTGTAGCGGGTAAATGCAAGCGACAGTCCAGCGTATCACTGCTTACATCTAGTGGTAGGCAGGCTAACTGCAGACTGACCTAATGGAAGACCTAAGTAAATAGTTTCTAATCTAAGCAGCAAATTCACACACTTTTAATCACTGTTTTAGAGAAATACCTTCCATGATGCAAATGTTTGGTTTTTTTTGTTTCGTTTTTTAAGGGAAAGTACTACAGGAGGTAACGCTGTCCAGTTACTGATCTGCAAAATCTCTCAAATGAATAGAGCAATTTCTTTCCTCAAACTAAAAGGTCCCTGAAAAAAATCTTTTTTGTTTTAGAATATACTGAATTTCTTTGATTTCTTTTTTGAATATTTAAGTAGTTAAATCTTCAGTTCTGCTATACTTATATGGTAAATGGCCTGTACTTGTATAGCACTTTACTTAGTCCCTATGGACTGCAAAGCGCTTTACACTACTTTCAGTCATCCACCCATTCACACACTGGTGATGGCAAGCTACATTGTAGCCACAGCTGCCCTGGGGTGCACTGACGGAGGCGAGGCTGCCAGATACTGGTGCCACCGGGCCCTCTGACCACCACCAGTAGGCAACGGGTAAAGTGTTTTGCCCAAGGACACAACGACCGAGAATGTCGGAGCCGGGGCTCGAACCGGCAACCTTCTGATTATAAGACCAACTGCCAACTCTTGAGCCATGATCCCTCCTGGTTTTTATTGCAAAACCCCCAAATCTTTCATATTTACAGTTATAGTCAGAAGGTCTAATTTATACATAAACTCCCACTAATATATGGTTAAATGTTCCTTAGCAAGTTGCACTTCAACCAGAGACTTTTGGTAGCCATTCTTGGTAGATCTGGTAGAGTTCATTTAAATTGGTTAGTTTCCCAAAGGCCCAGCTTTTAAGCGTAAGGCCATTCCAGAAGTGTAATGTTATCCTGCTTGATGGATTCATAAACCACTGTCAAGCATTTAGCTTTGCAGTGAAGTTGAAGAATTTGGAGATAGTCCTCCTTCTTCATTATTCCATCCACACTGTGGAATGCCGTGTGGAATGTAGTGATGCTGGACTTTCAGCAGTTTCCAGTTCATGGCAGACTTGAGCCTTGGGGGTTGTTCCTGAACATCCTAACCACTCCATTTGAAGTGTTGATTTTTTCCCACAGGGCCATGAAGATTTTGATTTTTTTCCCCTTTAATAATAAACACCTTCATTAGAAACTGCATTTTTTGTCTTCTGTGGGTAATATTTCAATTTGTTTCATGATCTGTAAAATTCAAGTTTGACAAACATACAATAAAACAGGAAATCATGAATCACTTTTTCACACCACTGTATGAAAATTTTTTAGTCGCGTCTGTAACAAAGTGTTCTGATTCTAATTTGAAATTTAACAATTTCCTTTTATACTTGGTGTAGTTCTATTTCATAAATTTAATAAATTTGCATAAATTGATTTGAAATAGTGACCACTGGAAAGATATATATCAGTAAACTAGCCAACAATTTTAAGCATTATTTTTAGTTTAATCGACCAAAAAATCTTAGTTTTCCTGTTATTTTGGATTAGGACCAGAATGCTGTTGGGTTTTTTTCTTAAAAGTTCAATTCTTTTCACTTTGTTCCCCACAAACAAATAATGAAACAGACGTTACGGTGGTTACGCCCCCTTTGGGAGTGCATTGTTAATAACTTTATTGCAAAAATACAGGTTCCCTCTTTCCCCGAGCAACACCACCCCAGACCTGACACATAAAGTCTACACACACCCACAAATAACCATCTTTGTCAGTTAGCTTCCCACCCTCCTCTAACGCAAACACACACTTTCATCCTTTAGTTTACATTCATTCGCTCTCTTTCTCCCTCTTGCTCTCTGCGTCCTCGTTGCTCTCTTTTTGCATTCCATTGGTTGAAACATAGCAGTAGATGCAGAACAACAAAGTTCACCAGCAGCAATAAACATGAGATCTTCTCTTCCTCCTCTCCGTGTCTCTGCCAGAGTCCATGAGAGCACCCATGAGGGGTGGGCGTGTCTGCCTCCTGACTGTCTCCAGTAAAGGACTGTGAGGGAAGGTTGATTTGCATAGCGGACTCATGCGCTACAATTGGCTACATTCTCCCACATCCAAAAAAAAAATAAAAAAATCCAAAAACAAACCAACGAAGAAGAAAACAAAAATACAACCACAAAATCTGAACCTAAATGGAAAAATAAATTCTTACTTACACTCTCTGAGTTAGGTGCCATCCTTTGGTTTAGTTACAACGTTCAATCAACATCAGTGAATTCTTAAAGAACATTACATTGGCCTTTTGTTTAATAAGAACTTTGTTAATTTATATGATATTTAACAGAATAAAGCATATAATAAAAGTACTCTACACACATCAGAATGCTACCCAATAAAGGGAAGAGTGAGTTAAGTCATAATAACTGTTCATACAACTGAGGAATGGTTGACATCTCTGATAGCTCACTGGCTGAAAATATACCTCTAATACATATCTATCGTATAAAGCATGTTCATATTAGACATTAATCACTGTCTCAGGTTGAAGATGAGCATTTTTCTAAACACATCTGAGGTCTTAAAACCAGTTTCAGTAGGAGGGGGGAAGGGGAATAATAAAGTGTGAATTCGTAAGTGTCACTGAAGTTCACCTGAGGCCTTGGAGTGAAAACAAACACATCGACTTCTCTCCAGCTGCTTCACGTTCCAATAGCCTTCAGAAAGTGCACTTCTGCCGAGTCACCTAGCAAAGTGCACTTGAGTCATCTGTTTTCATTGTTTAAAAGGGTTTCCTAACCTAGATTCTCTCATTCCTTCTAGACTCTCCTCCGCTGCTGGCCTATTTCTGGTGCTACTGTTTCCTGTTTGGAACAAAGAAAGCAAGCGAGAATATAAGAGAGCAAGGAAAGAAGAACAGAAAGAAAAGAAGAGGGAAAGAAGCGGAGAAAAAAAGGAAGCGCTTTTCTTGTTCAAGCTCCCGGTAGAAACGGGAGAGCTGTCATTAGGTCGGCGAGCGGTTTGGGGGGCAGAAACTCCAGCTAGACACTTGTGAAGTGCACTCCACTCCTATTTGAAATGCAGACATGAGGAAGTATCACTTTAAGTTTATCAATATTTGTTAATTATCATTATCAACATTCCTTAAGGTCTTATTAATTAACATACAGGTTTCATATGTGAGTTTTCTGTACACGACTTAGTTAATAGAGAGTTCAGTCTCGGCAGATTAACTGTGCGCACACACAGGAAGAAAAACAAACCCAAAAACAAAAAGAGAAAAAAATATGGCTGTCCATCTGAAACAGACCTAGTTCAGCTACGTGTGCGTCCAACAAGAAATGCCCGTGAAGAGAGAGGAAGAGGCGTGGCTACTTGGTTAGAGTCCCCCCCTGAGCTAAAGGTCCTGTGGGTTGGAGGGCGAGTCTACTGAGAGCTCTAGTCCCAGTTAGACGCCGCTGATGAGCTACTGCTAAAAGCAGCAAGCTCACCTGGAAACCCTCTGAAAACCCCAGGGGGAGACAAGAAACAGTCCCGGAAAGTAGGGGAGAGGGTTGAGGTTGTAGTTGGGGGTCAGAGTGACTGCATAGACAGAATAGTAGGGGGAGGAGGAAGGGAGGGAGGAAGGCAAGAAGGGGGCTAAAGCAGGGTGCTGCAGGCGCTGAGGGAGACTCTACGTCAATGCAGATGTGCATGTGTGCGTGCATGTGTTTGCGTGTGCATGTCGTTTGAAGGAGGAGGAACGGGATAGGAGCTGAGTCGATCCTCCTGAGCCGATTCCAGGTCCGTCAAGGTGAAGCGGTTGTGGACCCCGGCATTGTGCCCCACGTGGACAGGTTGCAATAAGATATTAGTGAAGCACAGACGGACCCTGGTCTGAGGAAAGCTTGACCCCCGTCAGACACAGCCAGAAACTCCCTGAACTGCCCGACAGCTCCTGGACATGAAGATAAAAGGTCCGATTAGTAATAAGGTGCATGTGAAACAGGACAAATGTGGTCATTCACAGGAATATGCACACACATTTAGATTTGTATTTTCAATCATGGGATTTACAGAGTGTAAAAGACACAAAATGACACACACTGATGCTTTAAACACAGTTTTCAAAGATCTGAAGAATTAATTCCCCAAGCGATACTAAGATTTATCCCATACAATCTGATCAACTATATTCAGTAATGCAAAAGCTGTACGGCACCCCAGCGTAGATCCCTGTGGGACACCTTAAAAATACTACGCTATCTTTATCAATCTTAATGGTCAAAAAAACCAAACGGTATTTCTTCTAGATAATCAGTATGTAGTTTAAGATTACATATATATTTTAATACATTAAGAGGTCTACTGTTTATTCACTTTGAAATTAGATTAAATCGAACAAATGTTCCAACCAGTTGAAAATGAGTACTACACTGAAAAGGAAGATACTTTTATAAGAAACAGGTCTGATGAATAATTAAGTAATACATCGATAAAAAAGCAGAATATCTATATCAAACAATTTTGGCCTTTAAGATGTCATTAACAGACATATGGCTGTGGATACATTTTTTAAAAAGTGGCGATAGAGGTAAAATTTCAGAACAGACATGCCACTTCTTTATAATCAGCATTTATTTTTTTCTTTGGCCCAAATGGTTAAGATTAAATTATAAATTGTTATTCTAAACATGAGTATGGATGCAGAATTTCCCAATCAGTGCATCACACTCTGCTTCATATGCTCTAATCTACTAAATCCCACATTTGATCCTTTTTATATGGTCCAATTAAAGACTGGTTACTCGTCACTGTGTATACATGCATATTCTAAAGAGTGCACGGTTTATTTAGCACCTTTCGTACAGGCTTTTGTAGCATATCCTGGTTTCTGCTGTTTGCGCATAAAACCGAGGCACTCTAAAGACCTGCACATGTGAATAAAGCGCAATGCAAGACAGCCGGAAGCATTTGGCAAGTAAAAGCAAAGTGCCGGGAGGCAGGTTATGCATAATTTCACCTCACATTTAAAACAGAAAACATCAAAAGGACCAGCGTGCATGCTTGTTGATTCATTTTTTTCCTTGTTTTTAATTATTATAAGCAAACAAGGGAAAAAAAGCGTAACTTTTCCTATAACATACAACTGCAAGCCATAAAGAAATTATATGTTAAAAACGACATATTTATCCCAATATTCAATAAATGTATATTTTTATATTAGGAGTTGAAGAAAACCTGATTGACTTTTATAAGCCATGATTTAGTGAGAATTTTGGACGCACTGCTAACTATTACTAAAAACAATGACTTATTCATATATTTTTCTCTACTAACAGAGACCATTGGTGTGCGACATGAACAGCAGCTTGTAAAAATACTTTGGATCGATGTGCATTAGCTTCAGCTCCCACAGCGAGGTGTTATTTTTGCACTGTGAAGCTGAAGTGTAAAAACCTGAAACGACACTTCTGCCTGTCAAACTATTCGCCACAATTTGAGTTTAAAAAGAAAGACCTAATATGATGCAAACAAAGCTGACACATGTGCAGCTTTGCCGTGCGTAATACTGACATAACAGGAAACCTAACAGGCTGAAATGTTTAAGAGGGACCTGTTTATGACTTGACTCTTGTTTCCGTCTTACTTCCAATTTTCTTATTATAGGTGTTTTCTTAACCTCTAAATCAAAGTATCAATGTTTGTTTTTCAGAATTTAAAATTTCCTTCTATGAATTTTAGATGAACTGGACACATGATAGATTTCAGTCTCTAAAACACACTTATCTGGCACACAAAGAAGCAAAGCCAAAAAGCCACCCTTGATGCAGGCGAAACACACAGTGCAACATCATATGAGCCAGCGCGGTGTTTACCTGTGAAGCAGTGGAGGGAGGTGGTGATGAGAAGGTGTTGGTGATGGAGGATGAAGGAGATGATAGTGGTGGAATAGCAACAGGGACTCAGAAGAGAGGAAGTAAGCAAGGAGAGGCACTGACATCAGCCTGCTTCACCTTTGAGAGAGACAGAGGACAGGAGAGGAAGAGAAGAAGAGAGCGGAAGGACAGATTGCAAGTAGAAAAGCAGGACAAAAGGAAGAAACAAGACAAACAGCGAGGAGGGGAGGGAGGGAGGAGGGGAGAAGAGCACAGGGAAAAGCAATGTGACCGCAAGACATCAGGCAGGTGCAGTTTAACAGCATAGCCGCAAGGAGGCAGCAGAGCCCCAGAAATCACACTCACAAAGCTGCGGGTTGCAGTCAGGCGGCTGCGGCGCGAGGTCACTACTGTGCCGCTTAGGCTGCGTCCAATTCTCCTCAGGTTTTGCCCATCATCAGGCTCCACCCCAAAATCCCGCAACATCACTGGCTGCAGAGGGAGAAAATGTCTGTCAGAAGCTGGAAAAGGGATCCAACTGATGACCCATGAACAGTTTCTGAAAAGGACTATGTAGGTGTTGCCTTGTTGAGGTAGGTGGGGGTGCAGTCCGCCCCGTACGCACTCCTCTCCATGTCCGCGTTGGGGGTCTTGGAGCGAGCCTGCCCTCCCACCCTGGATATGAGCCTCTCCGATGGGCTGCAGCCTGGGAACACACAGATGGGGAAAACATGAAGAGAGTGTGATCTGCAAAATATGTCAGACAGACAGCTTACATTTCTTGTAGCAACTTTGTTTATATATCAGGGGTGTCAGTGCCAATGTAAACGAGTAATAGATAATCAATTAAAGGATTACAAAAGTTTTTCTGTTTTCTACAATAGATCCACTATAAAAACAAATAAGAAAAAATGTTCTGTGAATTAACAAAAACTTTACTCCTTATAATTACAGCACAGTCTGGGCCATGAGCTACCAGAACATTTTTGCTCATTACACTTTATGCCCAAAAAGTTATGCAGACAGATTTCTTTCATTTGCTACAGCAGAATTTTTAATCATGTAGAAAACTGAGACTGTTAAAACTGGATGTCTTTTTTTTTAAATTGAGGTATTTCAGAGATTAAATGTGTAATTAAACTTCTTTAAAGGGGAGTTTCACTGGTTTGCCCTACGTACGATCAAAGTGGCAGACAGAGTATGGTGGCCACAATGTAAAATAATGTAAAATAATGAGTCCGAGGCTTTCACTGTAACTCGTCGCTTTTTTTTATTTTCAAAATTCTAAATCTCACCATTTTCCATTTGTTGGAGTTCTTTTTTGTTTCCAAAATTGGCTAAAACAGAGTTAGGCGACTCTATAGAAAAATCAATATGAAGGTGGAAACCTGTAACATCTGCTGCAGGAGCCTGTTTGCTGCAGTACTCTTTACTGTGTCTCAGTTCCTTATTACATACTGACACACACAGTATATAACATGAGGTAATCTCAGCAGTATACTGTTTTGCAATACTGTTTTACAAAAAAACAAATCTCTTTATATGACATGGTTTCTGGTGCCAGACAGGCTGGTCTGAGTATTTCAAAAAATGCTGATCTACTGGGATTATTCCCACGCAACCATCTTCTGATGGCTACTTCCAGCAGGATAACGTGCCACGGCACAGAGCTCACATCATCTCAAAGTAGTTTCTTAAATATGAGAATGAGTCCACAGTCACCAGATGTATTGAAACAGGAGATTTGGATTGTGAACATAATTTAAGTCGATAGTGAAAATTAATAATTTAGTCATTACACCACAATGCCATGTCATATTCTGAGCTGTCGCTATTTGTCTTCACAATTAATTTCACTGAATTTAAAGTTACAGCTTGTGTTATGGTAGCTCAGGATCAGTGTGTGTGTGTGTGTGTGTGTATACCTGTCTTTCCAGCCAGCAGACTGGCCTGGTAAAGGGAGTCAAGCTCAGAAAGCTCAGCCTCTTCGCGGTCACAGCAGGGATTACCGTGTCGCCCTGGGGCAAACTGGGAGTTGTAGTGACCTGGAGAGGACTGGCAACTGTAGCTGTAGTTTTGACTGGATGCCTGCGGCCTGATGGGAATGCAGCGGTCTGGGGGCGTGTCATATGGCGTCACTACTGCGTCGGGGCGGTCCAAACTCCAGGAGGACCAATGACGTGTCTCTGAGGCGGCTTCTTCCCTCGGCCAATGCTGAGCAGCACCGGCGGGGGAATGGGGCCGTGGTGGTTGCCAGAGGGGCGTGAGAGGTTTCCTTTGCCCGGAGGCTTCCAGAGGGGAAGACAGGGGTGGATTAGAGGTCGGAAGGGGTGGAGGTGGGGGAGGGTGTGTGTGAGTGAGTTCAAGGTGTGTGGAGTGTGAGGTGTGTGTGACTTGTGTATCCCAGAGACGCAGAGGAAGCGAGGGCAGAGAGATGGCTAAGTGCTTCCCCAGTGGTCTGACACTCACCCCCCCTGCCTGCAGCAACTCACACAGCCTCACCCCTGTCCCCTCCCTCCCTTCCTCCCCCTCCTCCCCTCTCCTGCCCGCGCATCCATCCTCCTCCTCGCCTTGGCTGGAAGGTGCGCAAGGGTGAGCGATGCTGAGGGTGAGCGGGGGTCGAGGGGGAGGGGGCCGATAGGGCGGAGGGGGCGGGTCCTGGCCTTGGCCCAGAGCAGCATCCCTGTTGGGCGTTGCCTGCTCCTCTTCCTCCTCCTGATTGGGCGTCAGCAGTACTTGGACCGGGCCAGGCTGTTCACTGGAGGACACAAAAGAGGGAGCGCGTCAGTCAGCCAGCAGCAGGACAGAAAAAACAAAGCTGCTCTGACGTCAGGTGAGTTACTGCATAGAGGGAAGGTCACGACAGCACATCAGGTAAACAAACACACACACACACACATAAGCTCACTTACATACCGAACAAACAGCTTTGTGCAAGCGTCGCTTCGTGTATGAGATTTCACAGCCATGCTGTGTATGAATCAGGCACAAGCTCAGCTGCACTGACTGACTGATCACAAACTTAAGTGTCTGATTTGAGCATTTCCATCTTATACAGAATGTAATCAGATCTCCACTACTCTGCACTGGTGCAGTATATCAGCACTGAAAACAATCTATGATATAGATTAATTCAACCTCATATCTGTTTATTGATTTGCATACATTAATAAATGACAGATATAATATATGTTGAACATTAGTGGATCCTCTCAGAGACATGAGACACTATCAGTGTGTGTGTGTGTGTGTGTGTGTGTGTGTGTGTATGTGTGTGTGTGTGCGTGCTAGTATGTGTGAAATGCAAGTCTGTAAATTTGCGCATCTATTACTGTGTAGTGTGCACAGACACACGTGTGTCTGTGTGAGCGCCCACCCCCCATCCCCCTCTTTAACTTTCCTGTCTCTTTTCAGCGTTAGTAATTACCCAGCAGGCTTTGCAGCACCGAGCTATAAATCAGAGGCTTATGTTGATCAATAGAGGAGAGAAGGAAGGTAATAAAAGAGGCAGGACGCTGAGAGCTTTGCCTCCACCTCCTCTTTCCCTTCAGTCTCGCTGTTAACAGTTTGAATTTATTGTTTTAGAAAAAAGTTTTACTCCAGTTTAAGTTGAGTTTTAATGAAACACAGACCAAAATCAATATTAACATGGCTTAGTTTGCACATTTAATCAGTCTCTGGTCTCTACTGGTTCTTCAGAGTGTAGCAGAAAAACTAATTACAAGATCTAACAAAAGAATATTTGAGGTTTTAGGAGTTTAATGACCGCGCTTTAAGGCATATTTGAGATTAGTTCCGGATTATACATCTAATTTGCTAACTCAGTAAGAATCTAAGATCCTGAGAAAAGACCAGAACTTCACAATAAAGACCACTAAAATCATCTTTTTTTTTTAAATTCTAGAACATTTTAGAATTTTTTTGCACTTGGATATTTTTAAAATCTTAAGACATTCAAGTTACTATCAAAAAAGTAACAAATAAATGCAGTGAGTTTTCCTTAGGTAAAAAGTTGGGATGATTTATTGGCAAAAAATCTGCAGGTCAATAACCAAACTGACGCTTTTCAACTAACTTTCAGCTCTATTCTCTATTTTTAAAGCAGGGCTGTTTTCATCATTAAGCCTTGTGTCCCTAATTACATGTGCTGCGATTGATTGGGAATTTAAAAAACTATGTGTGTTTGGATATTAAAAGTCATCCGTGCATCTTAGATTCTTAACACTTCGATCTTTTTGAATAATAAAACTGATGAAACTGATGCTAAAACTCACTTTCCCCTCCTTACGCAACAAAACTAACACATCAATCAGAAAACGGACTGACTTTCTGTAACACACAAACACAGAAGCAGAGAGCACAAAAACAAAGCGTGGCACAGGATCTGTGACTGCAATTGCACGGCAGCACACGGGACAGAAACACAGCGATGGACTGCAGCTTTGCAGTGCACAGAAGGACAGATCAGCAGCACACAAAAAGCAGAGGGAAGCCTTGGCAGCGCAAAGCTACAAAGAGCAGCACAACAACAATGAAGGGAAGCGGTGAAGCACAGAAAAGCAGAGAGCAACTCTGTCTCCCTCTCTCTCTTTTTCTTCTTGATGGCAACACAGAGACCAGCAAAGCAGCTTTTTACTGCATTGCAACAAACACACAAACACAAAGCGGATAATACGTTGCTGTATATAGTCAAGGGTGTGTGTTTGAGAAAACACACACATACACACACACACACACACAGCTGGATGTGAGAGTGCAATGCTGGGGGAGTGGGTTACAAAATCAAGCTTTCTGGGATTTTGGCCAGCCAGAGCTGAAGACACACACATGAGGGTGTTGAGGCGTTTTTAGACAGCCAGCACCCAGAGGACACACACAGGGGAGGTCCTGAGGTGGGTTCGAGGACAGCTTGAGCTGAGGACAAACACGAAGTGAGGGAGGAAGGGGAGGGAAGGGCAGGGAAGTGGGGGGTTTCGAGGTGATTTCGAGACAGGCACCGCTGTGGACACATAAGGGTTGACAGTGGTGGTACCTGCGTGGGCCCTGTGGGCGGGTGCTTCCTGTCTCCCGTTCCATTTCCTGTTCCTGCCTGCGTTTGATTGGGGCCCCAGTGCTCCTCATGCACGCAGCTACAGCCAATCCGCTATGAGCGTTAGCCTCATGCAGGGGTCTGAGCACAGCTGAGGATGTTAACAACAAAGCAGGAGATAAAAAGGAGAATAAGACAGAAAGATATAACGACAGAGTGGCAGCGAGAGAAAGTTGGAGGAACGGAACAAGAAAGGAGACACGAGGAGGGATGACAGTAGAAGATTATAATACAAAAGTAGAGAGAAAAGAGAAGCAGAGCAGAAGGAGTGTTTTGTGAGGGGGCCAGCATGCATTACACTCTGCTGCTGTAAATCAATGTGTGAGTATTTTACATAAGTATAGAGTTGTATGTCTTTAAAACCTAACCTAACTTCAAAGATTTTGGTTAAATCATGTCCCCAATCACTTAGAAGCTTAGACTTCAGGTTTTTGTAGCAATAACAACAAGTTTTTACTATTGCGTTCAGCAGAAACGGGATCCAACACTCAACAATTGCAATCAGTGGCTTTCAGATAAATGTAGAAACTGTGGTGCTGTGTTTCCTCCAAATTTCTTCACTGCCATAGCTACTGCTGCTAGTACCGAGGCTCACAGATGTCATCGCATTTTGGCATTTAGTGCCTTCTGCAATGCCAAACTGAAAGAAAATGCTCTAAATAAAGCAAAAATCTCACCTGACTTAAATTTGACTGCTACCTCTTTCAAGGCAGTCTACTTGTGTACCTCTTAGCTGCCTCGAATGCTGCATCTTTATTTAAATCACTCTGTGGAGGTCTCATTCTGACCACTTGCATGTGCCCATACTGTTCCTTACACTACCTACCCTCACTGATTTAAATCCTTGCAGCCCCTTCCCCAAAATGAAACGCAGACAGAAGGTGCAGATGGAGACAACCTTTTAGGGGAGATTAACAAATTGCACAGCATGAACCTAATAAATCTTTAAAACTGAGACTGTGAAACCATGAAAGAGATAAAAAAAAAAAAAAGAAAAGTTAAAGAAGGAAAAGAAAGAAAACAGACCCCCACTCCGTTTAATACACTCAGATGTTTTGCTGCTTAAGTCTTCCTTTGTTTGGTATGACAACCAGCTTATGGAAGCTCACTGTCAAGTCGAAGTTTGTGCCTCTTCTCTGCCTGGGCTACATTGTTTATCCTGATCCTGTGATTTCAACTTGAACAAAACCGGCAGCTATTTTTTCTCAGAGGACACCCTCTCGTTTTCAAGCTGACAGACATTTAAGAATACCGTAAGAGGAAACAATAGGAAGATTTCATAGCAGGGACCCAGCATCTTTTCCCACTTAGCAACTCTAAAATAATCGCGTCAATATATCAACTTGTACTGTAGTGGGTGGCTCAAAAATTGAACATTGGATAAATGAGTTGAAACTGAGGCTACGTTCATGAAGCAACACACCAGACAAAGGAATAATCTAAAACAATATTTCCAAGACCAAGCTTTTTTATAGTGTGCCTGCTCAGTGGTGTTAGTTGGTTAAAAAGAATGCACAAGTGGACAACAAAAGAGCAGCCATCATCCGTTTTGGCTTGAGTTTATAGACTTCTGATTGATAGAGGCAGAAGAAAGGAAGGCGGATGGCAGCTCTGTTGTTGCTGTTGGCTGTAACGTCCTCTGAAACACTGAGGCAGATTGTTTGAAGTACGCCTGAATCCGCCGATACGGATGTGGGAACCCAAATTCTGTTGCACAATAGCAATGATAGCGATGTCATCTGTTTGTTCACAACTCGTCCTTTCACTTCATCAAGGTTGAATGTACTCACAGAGGTGAGTGTCAGGTACATGAGGCTAAACACATTGAAGCAAACACAGTAGGGCAGACAGGACACAAAGTAATATTTCCTGATGTAGATTTAGTTAGTGCTGAGTAGGAGGGGAAAACCTGAACACCTGCAGTTTATATAAAACTCTCATTCACACACACCTAAACACGCACACAGAGACGGGTTTTCACAATATAAACTGACAGATCAAATATTCATGTAAAAGCCACACACACAAGAATATGGGCACATACTTTGGGAACACATATGGTGATCTAAAGTCAAGCCTGAAGTCACACAGGCCGTGTCCAAGTCTTTAATTTGAATGCTGAGTCGAGACAAGATGTGAATAATTGTTTCAACGCTATTTAAAGCTGGTAGCTGATTTGCAGTTGAGGTTGTTTCAGGTATAACTACTTAAACAGCATGAATGACTTTGTAAGCGATGCCTGACACGAGCTTATTTGTTTTTAATTGCTTAAACAACATTTAAGATGTCGATTTTGTGTGTAAGCATGTTAACATTTGCTAAATAAAGCTAAATAAAGAGGCTGAAAGTATAAGAAAACAAAACATTTGACTCAATGATCACGCTAAAGGAAAAAGTGACTGATATCATCTGCTTTTAGTACAAGTTATACTATTTCCATTAAAACCAAAATACCTAATTGACATTGTTGTTGTGGCTAAAAAGCATGTACAAAATATGCTGCTCAGACCTGATTAAAGGAACAACTGAAAGTTTTTGTGATTCTGTGTATAACAGGTAAAAATCTGCATCTGGCTAATTTGCAGTTTAATGCTGTCTTCCTGTGAAGCCCTGCACCAGCACCGGGTGCTGCTAGTATGGAAGTCCCATTTTGACAAGCTACACATCTGCCATGTGTCCTGGATCTCAAGTACAATTTAATTCAGTCTTATTTCTATAGCCCCAGATCACAACAGCAATCCCCTGAAGGAACTTTATATTTTAAGGTAAAGACCTTAATAATATAGAGAAAATACCAACAATCAGACAACCTCTGTGATCAAACACTTGGCAACAGTAGGACGGAAGACCTCCCTTTTTAACAGGAAGAATCCTCCTGCAGAACCAGGTGCAGAGAGGGGTGAAGGAAGAAGAAACACTCAGTGCATCATGGGAACCCCCAGCAGCCTAGGCTACGATGCCTAGGCTGCATCACCTGCTTTACCTTTATCAAGAAAGTGGATTCCCAGAAAGCAATCTAAAAACTGAAGAAGTGCAAGCAGAGGCCCAGAAATCCACAAAGACGCAACCTTTAAGTGAAAATTAGCTGTATTTTTAACCATGAAATGAAACTCATAAGATTTAGAATTTAATTTGGCATGATTTTTTTTTTTTTTGGCAGAAGAAACCGAAGCTTTCAAAGAAAACCGGCATACACAAAGAGAATGTGCATGCCGAAGTTAGAATCCAGAACCCTCTTGCTGTGAGGAAATAATCACTAAACCAGGTGGAATTATAAAACTTTGTGATCGCACTTCATATGAGTCAGGCAGCACAGTCTCCTGCTCTCCCCATGAAGCATCTCTGAAAGTCTAATATTAGACCCTTACTTCCTGGTACATACCCAAATTTTGTAGTCCATATGCACAGTTTATTATGGACATATAAAGTCTCAGAGGACATTAGGTGAGTAATTATCCCAGAGCTGATACCGATTCTCTAGAGATGCAGAAGAAATCACAGAACGTTTTGTCACCGGCTGTAATACTCATCCACTTACTGTAAAATTAATCGAATGACCCTTAAAGTGTGACTCGAGTCAAAGAAACACACAATCTAAAGCTCACACCATAACACACAGAGACCCACACCATGGACCACACAAGAACAAAAAAGGTAGAGAAACACATTTTTGGAAGCAGAGGAATACACACACACTGTAAACTCTGGAGGATAGCCAGGATATCAGAGCGCTGAACTTGGATTGTGCTTGTGATTCTAAATAGGAATCACCCAGAAAGAGTTTCCCTCTCTGTGCCGGTCAGTGAACGCCCCACAGGAGTTTCCATTTTTATAAAAACTAATCTGACAGGAATTTGTACTCTGCTCTGTTCAGCTACACTGAACACAGCTGGAACTGCTAGACCCACACACACACAAACACACACACGTCCTCTAAAATAAAACACACTGAACTAATTGACGGATAAAAAAAACAAAAACAAAACATCAGAGAGAGACAGATGGAGAGACAGACCAACAGATGGGAACGAGGACAAAGACGAGGTCAGACAGACACATGGACGTACAAGTCACTGTGACTGTTAATCTAGACACAGGTGACCTCAAAGCTGCGGCAGGCAAGATTTTAGCATAAATACATGTTTTCAGCATAAAGCATAACATTTTAATACTAAAGACATATCCACCTTTTATTTTTTGGAAGCTAAAATTAAGACAAGGAATTGTCTAGATGGGCCTTTGTTATTTGGGTTTCGGCCTGGCGCTTTAAATGCAGCTTTGAAGGGTAAAGGTTTAAACACATTACATTTACATAAATGCTTTATCACTCATCAGCCATTGTTTGAGTAAATCAGTGTTGATGTGGGCAGTGAAATATCAGGAAAGAGCCCTTAAACACTGGCAAATGAAGCTCAAATTGCATTCACTGGAAATATTTCATAAGCATATAACTCCTGTACATATCCTCTTTCTACCACTACCAACTTCCAGCTGCTGTTTTTCTATTTTTCCATATTTCATCCATACCCTGGTGTTGGAGCTGGTCCAGGTCCATGAATTTGCTGGGTTTGGGATTAAATCCCATGGCTGCCTCCCGCTCCGCCTCCTTTCGCTTCTGCTGCTCCTGTAGGCGGGCTCTCCTCACTACCTCCTCCTGAAGCTCGTCCAGCTCACTACGCCCTGGGCCTGAAAACACACACACACACACAAGAAATATGGGGAATGAAAATATTGATTAATTTAAATGCATGTTGAAGCAAGTAAGCATAGACACACACCTGCATTAGTGCCACTACTCCAGGTAGGTGGGGGCAGCTCCTGCAGGATGGCACTGCTGCTCTTGGACTTAGGCACTGAACGCCATGAAGGACCTGACATCAGCACCCGTTTTTGTTGCCCCACCTCCCTGTAAACAAAGGAAAAGGGTAAACGAAAGGAAGAAATTTTGATAATGCAAACACACAAATGTACCTGTAAGTTTCCTACCTGTCGGGGCTGCTGCTGTTCCTCTCGCTGCTCTCGTAGCCACTCTCCATCCTCTGAATCAGACGTGGCTGGTGCTCCACCCCTCTCAGAGGTGGAGGGGCAGGGGGACCCATCGTCCACCCGCTGCCCAAAGACCTGGGCTGCCCAACCAGCCCAAACCCCGCCTCCAACTCCCCGACGTCCCTGGCTTCTACTTCTTGCAATCCCGCCTGTGGAGCAGGTCCCGCTAAAGGGAGTGAGTCCTGAGGCCCTGGAGGGAGAGGTGGGCCAGGCACAGTGTTATAGCCCACAGAAGAACCTCTCTGTCGGGTGAAGATGCTGTCGATGTTCAGTGCTTCTCTCCTGGGCCTCCAAGTTGGCCTGTAGCGGCCTCCAGAAGAACTAGAGAGCAAAGAAAAAGATGCTGAACATGTCTAATGACTGAAATATGAAAATGGTGAAATCCTATACAAATTAGTCTTCTGGTAAAAACTATTCAAAAGCTGCAAAAGAAAGTAAAGTTTTCTGCAGAATGTCTACTTTTGTTTATGATACGTTTACTTAAAAGTACAACACATGTCATTTTTCTTGTGTTAAAACACCCTATTTCACATTGCACCAGAGATGAGAGCCACTGATTGGTCTGTAGGTCGTTAGTGGCCGAGTGTCTGCAGAACACTAATCACTAACAAAATGACTACCTTGCATTACTTTGTCAGCAAATTTTGCAAAATAAGCAAGGCCAGATTCAAGCGGCATAGCTAAGTTGTAACTAACTGACTTATTGTAGCTTTCTTGCTAGCATACATTACTGCAGGCAAATTAAAATCTCAGTGAAAATGGCAATAGAGCTGAAGTGTGAGGTTACAGACTTTGATTAAGAAGCCGAAGCAATCTAACCAATTGTATTCACAATTTCACTACTGGACAAATTAAAATTGAAACAGCAACATTTCTAATTGGTAGAGGTCGCTGTTACCATGCAAATTTTAAAACTGGTGAACATCAGCTCACAGTTATAGTTAGCTGAAACTTCAGAAACTGAAAGAATGCTGATTTCAGTCAGGAGCGAAGGACTGTACCATGTTGAAAATGAGGCTACACTTTGTTACACACACAGCACAAAATACAAAATATATTTATTATACACCATTACATAATGAAACCTATTAAAATCAGGAAGGCTGGAAGTCCTTTGTTGTTGAAACTGGATTTACAAATGGTTGTTGGATGAGAAGTTCCTATACCTTTAAATGTAATTATGAAAACAGTCTTGCACTTTTTTGTTTTCCTTTATTTCATTTTTATCCAAATCAAATCTTTTTATTGTCACAACTCACCTCATAACTGTTTGGATTGGTTCCGGACCGAAATCTCTTTATATAAGAAAATCTCCACTGACGTGTCTCAAATGCCATTTCAGAGATAAATTGTAAATTCACTTCCAGAACCAGAACTCTTAAAAAAATGGGCATTTACAACTTATGAGCATGCTAACTACAGTTCACTTAACAGCCACAATTCTTGTGATAATGGGGGGGGGGGGGGGTTTTTTTTTATTTTTTTTTGTTTTTCTTAAAA
>VUQR01024278.1:46228-65968 GCA_015108515.1 Hemichromis elongatus
TGGTTGTTGAAATGACATCCTTTGTATCTAAATTTCAGTGAACCTTCTTAAACAAAGCCAGAACCTTCTTCCTGTGAGATAACCCTACTAAACCCCTGCAGCACTGTGCAACCAGAGTATGTCGGAACAATAGGTTTTGACTGCCCAGAGCTCAGCTCATATACAAATACCCTCTGTAAGCAAAGATTTAAAAAAAAAAAATCCCATCCAGCACTAGTTTGTGTATTTGTTTTATTTGTTGTTAATGTGTTGCTGTGTAACAGCAAACCTTACACGGTTAAATAAAATGCAAATAAGATGTCTCATTAAAATGAACAAATATGCATGTGTTTGCATTTTTGAACAGTAAAGTCTCATGCAACTGCATTTTTTTAATTTAAAAAAATTTAATCTTAGACGTTTCTATTGTTCTGTAAAAAAAAAAAACAACAACAGATTTTCTGCCTCACTTTAATAAAATTCAAGTAATTATGAGTATTTTTACAGACCCTAACTGGTTTTGAAATCACTCTTGAAAATGCCCAGGGGCGTCTGGTGCTTGCTGGGAGTTAACAGCCCTTCTGATTCACATGTACACACCGCACACAAAGCTATTTTCACCAACTAATATCAGCATAATTAAGTCTGTGCATTTACGTCAGTTTGAGCTCAGCTGCTTGCATAGAAACTCACAACATATGCTAATTTTGCTCAAATGAGTGTGTAACGTGCGGTCCCTTACATCTCCCAGACGCAAGCAGGTTCCCAGGCTGTGTATGACATCCTCTGCTAGGTCAGAGTGGTCTGAATCCCACACCAGCCCGATGGACACAATCTCCGGTGAGTTCATCAGCACCCGGCGGATACGCAATACCTCCCCACAGTTACTCTGTGAGAGAGAAAGGACGAGAGTAGGTTAACAAAAAAAAACAAAAAAACAAGAGTGCGTGATTAAACAGGTTTATTCATCATGTGTGATGAGGCTACATAGTGTGCACATCACTAAAGCTGTCCCTTTTATTTGGCAGTGATGAAGATGCACACACACGAAAAACCTGAACAGTAGGAGAGTGAGGGACAGAGACAAAAGGCTAAAAAAAAAACAGAGATGATGAAAGGACTGTAAGAGAGAAAGACAGAGGAAGAAGTGCTGCGCTGAGTTGTATTTGTCCCTTAGGCCTTCTGTTGAGTTCAGAACCGTGTGTTCTGAAACCTTCCTTTGAGTCATGACCCACCACAGAGCTGGTACACACACACAAACGCACACACATGTATACACGCGAGCATGCACGCAGTGCTGGCAGAGCGGATTCGGAAACAGCCTGAGAACACCCTGGCAACCAGACACTTTGCCAAACACAGCACTCGCACACATAAGCACAATCACACACAGAACTCTCCCTTTGTGGGCGGCGGGCCGTCTTGCACTGGCACCAGAAATGGCAGGAAGGTATTTTGCCAGGGTCTGCTTCTCAATTCTCAGAAAGGGACACAAACACAAGCCAGGGAGCAGCAGCCAAACAGCACAGCACTGAGACGTGAGGCTATCTGTATGCTTAGGACACATGGATGGGACACACAGCTTCAGTTAGCCCTCTGCGCTGCGGGGAACAGCCGCTGACAACATCATTCGTCAAACGGTTGTGCAAACAGATTCGCTCTGCTTCATAATACCGCATTGATCGGTGCAGCCTCATCGTTGAATTTTATATCCCACCCCTCTTTTACTTTTTTCAATCACTCTGGCCATGCAGACCTTTCCAAGACATGGAGAGTTATATAATAGGGCTGCTGGTCAAATGATACTGTAGGCTTGCAGTATGCTGATTGTGGCATTCTTCAGATTAAAATGACACAACGCTTGTTGTTGTTGCTTCCTGAGAAATCAAAGAGCAGCGGAATGAAAATGCTATCTCATTTTTAATAATGTAGTCAGTGAAGAGATTGTTCATGGAGGATTGACAAATGCCTCAACCACCACACAGCTGATGAGAGAGGCTGTAAACAAGCCAACAGTTTAGCTAGATTATGTAAACCGCTTTATTATATCAATAAGGATGACACCCAAATCTACAAAAATCAAACGCGCAGGCCCATTTCACAAATCATTTGTCACCACCATGGTCAATGACTGCATATAAAAAAATGTGTCATTGTAGATAATGGATATATCAGGCCATAAATCTATGATCATACATTTGAATCCTGCATAGCCAGCAGTAATCAAGTATGTTAAATAACAATTCAAATTTTTCCTGTCGTATTTTTTCTACCAAATGAACAACTACAGCAGGGGTCTCGAACTCCAGGCCTCGAGAGCTGGTGTCCTGCAGGTTTTACATATCACGCTGGGTCAACACACCATGAATCAAATGATTACTTCATTACCAGGCCTCTGGAGAACTTCAAGACATGTTGAGTAGGTAATTTAGCCATTTAAATCAGCTGTGTTGGATCAAGGACACATCTAAAACCTGCAGGACACCGGCTCGCGAGGCCTGGAGTTCGAGACACCCGTGCTGTAAACGGCCCAAACTTCAGTCAGGAGAACAACTGAGATAATCCATCCACAATACGAGGTTAGTCATTAATATACTACAACAACATGGGAATAGAGCAGCTGTGAGAGAATTCAACATTAAGGAATCAATTGTACAGAAGCAAGAAGCATGAGTTGAGTAAAGTTTGACTAATCTGACTGTTTTGTTTGGCTTAATGTGCCTTATAATCTGGTGCACCTTATGGTCTGAAAAGTACGGTGCTAGTAAAAGTTTAAATTTAATATATTTGTGGTTAGCATGCAACACCACACCACACCACATGGGTACTCCAGCGTTTTCCCACAGTTCAAAGAGATGCACGGGATTACGCCATGATGCCCAGCTGAAAGACTGCAATTTGGCTTCCGGTGTGAATGTGACAGATTGGCGACCTGTCCAGGATGGACCTTGCCTCACGCCCTGTAACAACTTGGATAGGCTCCAGCCCCCCTGTGACCCTGAACTGGATAAGTGGAAGAAAATGGATGGATAAAATTGGGGCATAATAAGTAAACAGCCCTCCCGTGGGTGGATGCTGAGATGGTGGAAGGGTTGAAAATAGCGGGCAGGGATGCCAAGCAACACCATTAGTACATCAGAGGGGAAGATGAGAATTTCTGCAGCTTTAATAGTGTGTTTATGTTATATGTGCTCTGAATTAAATCACAGTATATATCATATATGACCTAAAGATTTCATATAGATATATACACACCATTCAGCTCTGGGTAAATCCTATGAGTAAATAGTGTGTCACACTAATACTACATATAAAACATGAACATTTTTATTTTTTCGTCATATGTCACAGTCCTCCAGTATAATTTTTAAATTTTGATGAACCTCTGAAGAGCTGAAACACTCACCAGCACGTCTACATATTCACTTTATTGCACTGATATTAGTTCACACCTCGCCAAATTTCAAATCGCCTGTGCAAAACTTTGCCATCAATCACATTATCCAGTCCTCACAGTGTCCCATCTTCATTCTCACACCCAAAGTATCATCCAGCAGCCTCGCTTCCATCCAAATACCATCACTTTGTTTGAGCAAAGCCCAAGGTGGTATTAACAAAAGATCAGCGCCGCAAGTGATGGAAGATAAACACAGACAGGTTGTGTGTCTCCCGTGGGACTGCGCACACAATGCCAACGTTTACTGTGGTTAAAGAAACGCTGGGTGTGTGTTAGTGTGGCTGCAGCAGTGGAAGTGGTGATTGTGCTGTGTGACGAGAGGGGCAGCTGTTTGCCCGTGCACAGAGAGGAGGCTCTTTGTACAGATACTTTGGCAGACAGGGGTGGGTGTGTGTGGCCAAACTGGATCTATTCAGCAGCAGCACTTCCCCATGTGGCATCACAACACACAAACCTGCAGAACAAAGGAATCATTGAAAATTCCTTGGTTCACATACGCAATTTTTTTCTCTTCCCGTTATTGCTTTTACAGTTCGCATTTCGTGCACAGCTATTACTCAAAAAACACTCCATCTTCATGTATAATTTCAAACCGACCTTACTCTGAAAAACCAAATGCAGTTTTCTCCTGCAAGAAGAAACTGATGATTGCCATCATTTTACTGTACGGGAGGTCGACGAGGACAACTTGGAAAATGCATCCCGTAATAGAGAGTGAGGAGAAAAACGGGAAGAAAATGCAAATGAGCCGCTGATTATGTAACACAGACCCGCCATAGAGAGAAGGAGGAAAAATAACAAAGAAATGATGAAACAACTGGCGGTTAAAGTGCAAATTATATTTTCAGAATGTGATTTTCACCCTGCTTTAGTTTCCTGATTACATTCTTCTCTTGATAAAAGGGAAGCAAAGAAGTTGAGGCTGGAAGGCCACAAAATGAAGTGCACGTTAAAAATAGTGCACGTGCGTCATGCGAAAGTGTCCTGTGTGTGCACGCTCTTACGGGGCAGTTGCGTAGGTCTCCCATGTTGCTGGCGTTGCGCAGCAGTTCGCCAAACATGTCCGGCGTGGGTTTCTCTCTGCACTCCAGCATCCTCACTGCCTGGTTACTGCAGCATTGGATACACACACACAAAATAAAACCAGACACCCGGTGAATAAATGCATCCCAGAGTTAGACCCAAAAAAAGGAAACTTAATAAGTGTGTTTCTTTCTTTCTCTGCATTTAGATACCGATGCTTGTAATGATAAATCCCACCACAGTGGATAACGCTGCAAAACTGATTTGGCAGATACTAAGATACTTTTCCTAATGCAACCCAGGATTGGACAGGAGGTCTTGCACACGTAAGGCAAATGTGCAACACACTATATTCCAAAGTAGTCTACAGGAGCTCCAGCAAATTTCTCTCACGTGGGTGCAACGGTAGTCATCACACATTTTATTCTTTAAAATGAAAAAAGAATAAAAACAAGATCTAGATTAAAACCCTGGCTGACTGATGCCAATCTTTGACCCCACTGTAGTAACTGAGCATTAACCATATATCAGCATTACTGTTTAAGAAGTTCTTCTACAATTATCCACTCAGAAAGCTTTAGTTGTGGACCATAAATGTATTTTTTCTCTGACAATCTCCTTCACTAAAGCACAAAGCAATGACACTTACCAATACTAAGCTCTGTTTATCCCTTTTAAGTACAATTGTCCTCTGAAGGACAAGTTCAAATATGCATTATAATTCTCTGTGAATACAAAATAAACTTTACAACTCTGTCTCAGGCTTGCTACCATGTATAGGATTATGCGTGCATTTATCGGGCATTGTGCTTTTATTTTTGTTTATTTGGTTTTTGATTTTTCAAGCGACGTATTCGCTTCCTTTCCTTTAAGAATAACAATCTTAAAAACCATCCGAACCCGTCCTCCTCCCAGCCGGTCTCCTCGCCTCCTCTCACCACTTCCATTAGCCTGAAATGAACTCAACACTCTCTCACTCGAGCGCAACCCCTTGCTCAACCTCTCCTCTTCAGATACACAGTCAGACGGGAGTCTAAGAAAGCCAAAAATGCAACGACAACAACATGCCAGCCGGCTACACTCTTGCACCGTGTGCTTGAACCATGCTTTTTTTTTCTCTTTTTGGTGCCCTCTGATTATCTTACTCATGTTGACTTTTGCATATTTGGTTATCTAGACTGCAAACAACAGGCTTCACTAAGGGTAAAAATAGCTTGGCAGTGCTCACAGGCACAAACACAGAGTGGTGGTACCTCTGTGCCCCACAACTACTTTGACATAGACTGTTTATTTGTACTTTTGCCCCTTCGCCACCATTCATTCCTCTATGTCGGCTGTGTTTCATTTCCAGACGGGATATAGGAGGATCTATCCTCTTATTTCCGTTTGTTTGGCCTTTCCGGGCCCTTCACTTCCACTTATAGATTTATGTCGGCCCCTGGTTCCGCTAAATCAAACACCTGATTGATTACTTCCCCTACTCTTTATTTCATTGACTCGGCGCATGTGCAATTTATTTATTTATTTATTGTACCACCTCCCAGTACGCAAACACCCTGCGTGTGTATTTGCCAACACAAAATCATGTACCTGTACATGGAGAAGTCGTTATGCACATCCTCACCTGCCCTTGCACGAAGATACACGTGTGTGGACGTAATGTGTGATTGCCACACACGGTTCAGTAAGGGACCCGTGCAGGGAAGTAGGGAACACGCTGTACCTTCCTTTACTGCTACCCCGCCACAGCTTGCTGCCAGATTTACTGCAGTGTGTGTAGGTGTGTCTGTGTGTGTTTAGTTGTGTGTAGGTGTGTGTCTTGTCTTACCACAGGGATGTAGTGGAGATATAATGAACCATCTGAATGAAGGGCAGGGGGTCTGATGTGGCTCCACAGCTGTTACACACACACTGGAAACGAAAAGCATCGTGAGGTTCATACCAAGATATCGCACTCATGTGTTCACGGTTTAATGAATGCATCTAAAAAGTGAAAGATGTAGCAGCTCTTTGACGGGGCAGAAGGGGCAAACATCCCCTTACCTGTTCGAACAGAGTCATGGCAAACTTCTGGTGTGGAATACAGTGTTTTGCTGTGCAGATGTCCTCTCTACTCTCTGCGCTGATGTGGAAGTGGATTCGCATGAGGAGGTTCTCCTGAGAAACACATGGGAAAGACATCGGTTAATGTGTTTGTGGTATATAAGGGAATATGGTTGGTTATAGTGTGTGTGTGTGTCTGTGTGTGTGTGTGTGCAAGAGCGTGTTTGATCGCTCCTCTCTGTTGGTGCTCTTGTTAATCTGACCGTGGGAGCTGCATCTATATTTCATAAGAAGTCGACGGATTCCCTGACTGAACACATTTACTACCAATCGATCAGACAGCGCCTCTCAGGCACACACATAAAACACACACGAAGAAAGAGGGAGGCAGGGGAGGAGGACAAAAGTGGCGAAACCGACAAGAGGGGTTGGAAAGAGGAAAGCGCCGAGGAAGTGAATTAACAGATCCTGTGACTGGAATGTCACCAGAATATTTTAGCATCCGCTCCACGTAGAACTCAAATGAACTGTACCATTTTATGAACCTGATGGAGAGTGATTGCTGGAGGTTTGCTGGCCGTCCCAATGTGAAACTGGTTGCACAGAGGTGTATTGTTCTGAACCGAAATACTCCTTGTAATTGTTTAGTTTGCTAGCACACAGTCTGAAAGGGAGACTGGGGAGATGTTCAGATTGAAGATGAGCATTCTCAGTTACCAGCTGGTGTTGCACATCTTCAAGTTACACTGCCACAGTAGACCAACAATAGGGGAATGCACATTTTTCCCCAGCGACTGAAAGTTGCCAGGGGATGTTTTAAATGATACAACAGAAAGCATCAATCGACAGAAAGCAATAATGATTTTACATTTTAGTCCGAATGTTGGCCAACAGAATAAAATAGCTGTTTAACTTTGGTTGCAGAGCTCCTGAAAGGGAGATGGTGTGTTTTCCCATTAAGTTCAATGTTTTTCGTAAGCTTGAAGATACATCAGATGAGATGACAAGGAATCCCTCACAGCAAAACAGTGTAACAACCCAACAGGCACCGGCGGTGGAGTCACAAACACACAAAAAGTGAACACTCCACGCTTGTCAAAAGACATATTTCTTTGAGGCTGCTGTGCTCGATAGCTCCTCTCCCCTGAAGGCTTCTGACTGCAGTAAAGATGTGGGAGTTCCTCAAACACTCACTCAGATCAGCCTTTAGGCATCCCCTCACCTCTCTTATTTATGTGTGTGCGTGTGTGTCTGTGGATAAATGTTGTCGCAGACTCACAAAGCACTCAGCAGCGTCGTCCATGATGCCCAGCTGAAAGCGCTGTTCGTCCTGGAAAGTCTTGGCCAGAGCGCTCCGCAATGCATCTGAAGGCAAGACGCGCTCACTGCTGAACTGGAACTGAGCAAAGATACTCTGCAAACACACAGACACCCATGAACCTGTTAATTTTTTTTCTTTTCCTCAAAGATCCGTTACGTTACTTGTTCTCAGAGCAGATCATAAACCTCTAAACTCAGCTGCCCTGTAAAGAGGAACCATGTTCTGTCAAATGACCCATAAAACAAAGAAACACACAAACAAAGCTAGTTGTCATCTTGTCAGGGACAAAAGTGCCGCACAACAAAGTCCGAGCGGACTAAAACAAACGGCACAGCTGGCCTCAATATCAGATCGTATCAATAATAAATGGCATTTGTAGTGCACTTTTCTCTGACAAAAACAGCTCTGAGAGTGCTTTGTAGCCGTAAAACAGAAACCAAATCAAACTGTTGCAGGAGGCTCGGAGAAAAAGCTAGGCCACTGAAGTGTGTTTTGAGGGCAGCGATCAGAGTGGAAAGGAGGGTCAGTCACTTTGAAGAGGGAGAAGATGTCAATGTTTACATTCGTGCAGCGATGCAACCTACGCCTTATTTGTTAAGTGTCAAAATTGTGTCTTTCTTTATCATCTTGCAAAGTCTCAGATTTTAGATGGTGAGCCACTGGAGAGTCCAGATCCCCCAATTTAGGCATTATACTCTTCTTCTTCTAACTCTGCAGCTATATGAAGTCATTCATGTATATTCTTTAATTTTTTGAGGTAATATCTGTCAACGCAGGTCCCACAAATTTTTAATCAAAAAGGATTTTACATTTTGAAACTATGGATTAGGCAAATTTTATCTCCTGTCTAAAATACATTTGAAACATTAACTGTCAGGAATAACTGATAAAGCATTTCTAATTTCTTTATAAATGTTCCAGGTAAATATTTCCTCCCACGATGTCATAATTACGTATATTTAGATCAGATGTGGGGATAGGTTAATTGAAAAATCTAAATTGCCCATAGGTGTGAATGCAGGAGTGAAAGTGAGTGCGAATGATTGTCTGTCCCTGTGTGTTAGCCCTGCGGCAGACTGGTGACCTGTCCAGGGTGTACCCCGCCTCTCGCCCTATGACAGCTGGGATAGGCTCCAGCGCCCCCTGTGACCCTGAAAAGGATCAGCAGAAGCAAATGGATGGATGGATGGATCAGATCAATTTTGACAGAATTATTTAATACAATTAATAACTGATTTTTTGGAATTAAATTTATTCATTAAATTCAATAAAATTCCTCTGAAAACTAAGGCAGCCTGGCGTGGGTGTATTTGAGCTTTTAGGAAGCCATAAGTCACCGCTGTGAAGCAGAGAGGTA
Source organism: Hemichromis elongatus (assembly GCA_015108515.1). Taxonomy (NCBI): domain Eukaryota; kingdom Metazoa; phylum Chordata; class Actinopteri; order Cichliformes; family Cichlidae; genus Hemichromis; species Hemichromis elongatus. The sequence goes on from VUQR01024278.1 coordinate 55,409, forward strand.
ATGGCGAGAGTAAAGCGAGCGAAAACTGCCCAAAGTAACAGCATTGATGATCTTGTCATTTTGGAATTTTTGGAAGCCAAATTTGTATTTGAAAAAAAAAAATAGATTAATGGCACAAGCATTATTTGGTCAGCTCATTTTTGTAAAAATGCCTGTTTGACTTAAATACCTTAAATCCTACATAAGATTGTGAAATTATAGCCAAATGTGGTTCACAGGTTTGCTCCGGTAAAACTGAAAAATTTGTATATCCAGAAATAATTCCAGACTCTGTACAATTTTATCCACGAACAGAATCATTTTTTTAAAATATTTTGGTAATATAATATGTAATAAAAATATATATATTTACAGTAATTTTGTAAATATTACTGCAGAAATAATAATGCTGTACTTACTTGGGTCCCAAACGATAACCCTGCAATTTCAATTCAATTTCCATTCAGTTTCATTTATATAGCACCAAATCAAAATAGTTGCCTCAAGATGCTTTTCATTGTAAGGTAAAGACCCTACAATAATACAAAGAAAACAGAGAAAATGTCAACAGTCATATGACCCACTATGAGCAAGCACTTTGGCGAAAGTGGGAAGGAAAACGTCCTTTTTAATAGGAAGAAACCTCCAGCACAGCATTTACAGTTGTAAATAGTGGCAGTAGCTGCAGAAAAAGTAGTGGCACAAAAAAACGCAGTCTGAAACTTAAGCGTAGTGATGTAGGTCTTGACACAAGCACTTCACCCAGTATTGAGTTCAAGCAGAGGCACCGAGAGCAACTTTTGACTGAAGCTGGACGAAGGAGAGCTGCAGTGACCAAAGAGGGAGAGATAAAAGCATGGATGGACTTCCTCCAAACTGCCAACGGATAAAAATGACCTAATTTTTTGATGGTAAAAATTCTCAGTAGGGGAAAAAAAAAAGCAAAACCAAACAACTATTTTTGACCAACACTAAAACAGCCCAAAACAGAAATAAAGATAAGTCGCTGTGACGTGTCGGAGCGGTGGTTGGTGCTCTGCTGGTTTCCGTCCCATTGGTATTTCTGTCACTGATTAGATGGCTGCACTGAAACGCAGCGGGTGCTCTGTGTCTTGAGGACTTAGAAATACTTAATAAAATGAAAAATATTCGAACACAGTCACAGTTCATCAGCATCCCCGGGGTCATGGTTATGTCTACATTGGTTCCGTATATGTTTGGTATCCAAAAATATAAGATCACGACCACAGCCTCAATAGAAATGTTAATCTACCTTAAACACCAGCAAGTATTCCTATTTTGTGAATGTTTTTCCATCTATCCTCAGGTTACTGAATCAGTGCAGATAAATATTGGAATTGTTACATGTGATAAATTGCATTATAGTAAAGGTTTGTCAATCGCATTCAACATATATTTTTTTTAAACCACACACAATTTTGTATTAAACAATAAGAGTTCATTTTCTCTTATAAGTGTTTGATACCTTGTACATGAAGATTCTGTTGAACTTGTAAAGACACCTTCAGGAAATTGTGAATTTTCTGACATTTTACAGACATTTTTTTCATATTAAAACAGGCGTTAAAACTATATTTTAAAAGGTGGTAAGGCTTTCTGAAACCTTATTGATCCTTAATGGGAAGCAGTACTACTTGTTACTACTTATTACTTGTTGCACTATGAATAATAATAATAAAACACTGTATTGCAAAGTGTGTTGCAATACCATTCTGCACTTCAATTTGGCAAATCTCACATAGAGTACAGGGCAAAAGTCTTGAGTGTGTCTTTAAAAAAATGAGGAAACTGGACAATTAGGGGAAAAATAAAAATGTGGCAGACCTAAAAACGTTCTGCTGCAGTCCTTAAGAAATAGAAAAAAAATTCCAGAAAAAGCTGGCACAGGACCTGAACGATGCATGTAGCCCTTCAGTTGATCCTCAAGCCATTCTTCATTCAATTAAAGAAATGGACTGAAATTCTGTGGCTAGTCTAATGGAGTGATAAATTTTGAAATCTATGCTTCAATATGTACAGAGCAGATAAGAAAAGAAGTACAATAGTGAGCGTCTACATGCATCTGTGGAGACTCTGTCAGGGTTTAGACTGCGGTTTGGGGGATCTGGTAAAAATTGATGGGATGCAGAAATTAACCATCAGTTATGGACCCAGCCTCTAGATTGATTGGCAACATTTTTCAGCATGACAGTGATCTCAAACACACCCAGTAAAAGTGTGTTTGAAAGCTTACATGGATAGAAAAACACACAATGAAACGCTATCAGTTAGAGCACAGACCTCAACATTATGGAAGCGTTATAGAGGACGGAACAAATGGTAGCTAACATCCAAACAACATCCAAAGAAGAGCTTTGAATGTCCTTCAAAGGAACCTGGAGAACACTTCCTGAAAACTCTACTCAAGGAAAGTTTGCCTGAGAGAGCTAAATCTGAGTTGCAGAATAAAGGCGGTCAAACCCAATATTGACCTTTAAGCTCATTAGAACTGTAAAAATGTTTTTTGCATTATATACTGTATTTCCATGTTTGCACATGCAGCACCTATTTTCTAGCAAAACATTAAGAAAGAAATCAGGGGTGGCTTGAGACTTTTGCACAATACTGTAGGGCTATTTTTAAGCTGCACTAGCCTTCCCAAAGTTGCTGCTCTCTCCAAGCTACTTTGCAACTCAACTCCACCTTAGCTCCACCTTTCATGCCACCCTGCTCTATTCTGTGCTTGGATGCTGTTCTACAAAAACCAAACTACAGCCCCAAATCATCTTTTGACAATAGCGGTCCTGACTCAATTACAACAACGGCGATCCAGCAGAAAGAACTGGGGGAAATATTATCCATGCAGTGAATGTAAACCTATTGAAGATAGAACGTTTTTGCATTTGACTACAGACTGTGACAGAAAATGTACACTCATAAAACAAAAATCATTTTGATTAGATTATGTTTGCTGGAGGCCTTTCAATAATTTTCTGAATCTTCAGTCAGCAAGAACAGCAAACAGTAGAAAGGGGAAAAGTTGCTGCTGAAAACACAAGTTAACTTATCAGGCAACTTCTCCTCTTTTTTGTAGTAATTAATATATTCATTTGCATCAAGCCATTTACTTAAATTAATTATGTCTTTAGAGGTTATTTTTATGAAATGCGGGGAAGTGGTAAAAATCCTATATGATAAATAATACAGACTTGATTTCTCAAACTGGCTTTCAATAATTATTATTAATGTTGTATCAAATTAAAAGCCAGATTCGTTGAACCCTGCAATAACCCTCCGGGTTCCTTCAAAACATATTTGGCAAAGCAAATAAGTCTGTTTGACAGACAGCTGAGAGTTCACTTCCACCAAACCTAATCTTCCTACGCTTAATCACCGAGCAACCGACTTCAAACATTAAGTTCACAACAAAATTAATGTGAGTTTAAACTGGATTTTCAAGCCTGATTGCAGCACTAATCTTAGGTCTAGCCTAAATTAGGATCTAATTAAGCCAAATAAGCATTTAATGAAGCTGTGAAGTGTGATTTACCCTAGCGCTAATAAGTTAATGATTTCTTCATTTCAGGTGTTATTTTTGAAATTGCGGACGCACGATCTAGCAAGATGGCTGTGATCAGGTGTGCTGGGCATGTTATAAAACAATAGGCAGCAATAGGCTTCGGTCTGTGTGTGTGCGAGCCGAGTGTTGGCAGTGGGAAAGGTAATGCAGTGAGGGGGAGAGAGAGAGCGAGAACAAGAAAGGGAAATAGAGAAAGAGAGAAGAGGAAAAAGGAAAAGTGAGAGCAATAGGGTGTGCGTGTGTGTGCTGACTGCAGCAATGCGCCAAGGAGAATGGAGGGGGAATATACCCTACAGAGAGAGGGAGGGAGGAGAGAAGGAGTGAGGGGGAGGCGAAGGGGGAGGGATGAGGCAGGGTGAGTAAGAAAGGGAGGTGTGTGCCCGTGTATACATGTTTGTGTGTGTGAACTTAGTTTGAGTGTGAGGGCAGGAGCAATCGACACAAACTCCCACATTCATTCATCTTTCTGCTTCCTTTCTGCTCGTTTTTCTCCTCTTCATCTTCTTGTTTCTTCCTCTGTCTTCTTGCTCATTGCAGCATGTGTGTGTGTGTGTGTGTTTGTGCGTTGTGTTTGGGTATATCTGCATCCAAGTGTGCGCATGTGTTTGTGTTGTTGTTGAGAGAGATAAAGTGTTGCAGTGATTTCTAAGGGGATAGCTACAGGCAGCCTCTGAACTTAAGTTTACTACGAAGGCAGGCGCCTTCATCTGCTGCAGATATCCCCCTCCAAAATAAAAGGATCCACAATCCGCATTTATGTCTTGGGCTCTTTAAACATAATGCGTGAAAATTTAAGCAACCATTAAAGTTCATCTGGCGTGTGTTTTGGCTGGTTGTTCAGAGACTTTTATCTCCACTGCTGTAGGGACTACAGCCACAATCGCGGTGTAAAAACACTCTTACATCTGTTCTTCGGTGCAACCGTTAATGGAAACTGACAGGAAAATGTAAACGCTTAGCATGGTGACAATACCTTTGATTTCTACGCCTACAGCTGTTACACCGCACACCCACGAGCCTGTGGGTGTGCGTAGGTGTGCGTGTGTCTGCGTGTATGAAAGATTTGTGAGCATCTTAAGACGTACGTGTGTAGCATCCTAGCGTGTTCGGCATACAAGTAGGACCTGCGTGTGTGTAGTATCCCAGCGTGGGCTCTGCTAGCTCAGCGCTTTCAGTCAGCCAATTAATTACAGAGAAGCACTGGAGACAGAGCAGCGTGTGGAACACACACATCGACACCGCTACATACACACACTGGATTACACCACACTACATTACGCACAGCACTTCTCTTCACTCAGACACATATTTGTCATCACTGATGCAACAAATGGCGGAAACAGAGCTGCATAAGGCTCGTTCATTAGAAGGGTTTCATGATTTCACCGATCTCCTGTTTCTGTTCGGTTAGTTTGCTGCTGCTGAAATTATGAAATATAATAAATATTTATACATATAAATATGATGAATTAATCAGTCTATAAATGTGCTGCTTCTAAACAGTTAATAAGATCTGCTCTTCCTAAAACCACATGTTGTATTTTACACTATGGAAGAAATACTGCATACGAGCAAAGGTGTATTTTAAATGCAACCAATAAAAAAACAGGTAATTTGTGTACATAAGTAGGTTTGTTGTTAAGTGAAAACTTCGTCTTCACAAGCTGTAATTTGTTTAAATAGTTTTTGAAAAAAAGAGACAAAAATAAAGAATGAAGGTCACAAAGTGGAAAGAAGTCATACAAATACAGACAAGAAAAAATATAAAGTGTAGCAGCACCTACACTTATTCATCGCATCGTGTCTTTGACTTTAGAGAGTTTAGAGTAAAGGTGTTGAACCCTTTAAAGATTAAAACATTAAACACTGAAATTGGCAAAAATTGTTTTTTATGAAAAGGTTATGTTTTTAAAGCATCTGATTAGTTAATTTAAAAATTTATTAAATTTCAAAATTCAGATATAACTTTTTTAACTGCTTAACAATGTGCTGTGCAATTTATTTAGTTTTTTCAGGGGGAAAAAATCACGCTAATGTTGTAGACGTCTCAAAAACGCGCAAACTGTATGTATCAAATATTGTTCACAAGGCATTAAGGGGTGAAAGTGATCTGATATGAAAATACAAAGCTGGGATAATCATTTTATATATGAACCCCTGAGCCACTTCATACTCCTGCTCCTTCAGATACCTCTTTTGCACGAGTGCCGGAGACTTTTTGAGAACATGGTAGCAAGAAATTGGAATAATTTTCATGGGAAGAAAAAATCGTGGCTAAAAGAATCTGCAACTGCATCTGCTGAAGATCCTTCAGCAGTGCATTCAGCTTCTTGGTAGAAATGTGAACATCAAGTCCCGGCGACAGCACTATGTTGGTGGAACCTTGAGGTACTAACTTTAGCAACAAAGGGGCTAATGTCCAAGACCAAATCCAAAGGTGGAGGTGATCTGGTCTCAATGAAATGTAATGAAAGCTTTCCCTTTCCCATATTTCTCACATATTATAAAAATTGCATAATGTATTTCTAACAATATATAAGTGTGCCATAAATCTAACAACATTTCTTTCTGACGTGACAATATTTTTTCCTCATTTCTTTAATGATAAAAGTGTAAAAAGTAGGCACTTTTGTTCATTTGGTGTGCTTTTTTTCTCCTCTTTTCAAGCAAATAATCAAAAGTATTAGAGAGTTACATAACCAGTTTCAAGAATCCCACCTGCTGAGTTTAAAGAGATAAGTTTCCCCCGCCACTGCGTAAATCCATAAAAGAATTTAGTCTTTCATTAGCTTTAAAAACCCCCAAATGGTTGTTGGTTGTTATATAGAATGAATAAATTAATATAAGGACATGTAAAGCTAAACATTCCTGTTTGTGCAGCTTTAATTGTTTCTAATGATCTCCTGTTTGGTGTTTATTAGTTTGTCTTATTTCATTTGCATCATATCTGCCTCTGTTTATCTCTTATGCGCTCAGTGATTTACTCTAGGAAGACGTCCTGCACCATGGTTTTGTATGCTGTAACACTTCAGATTAGAAATTAAAAGAAGGACCCAATGAAAAGAAAACACAATGACATACTTTTGTCACACTACACTGGTTGCCAGATAAATGTAATGAAATAATAAACTGTTTGCATGTTAAACCATTAAACTGAAGTGAGTTAAGTGAGTTGTGGAGCATAATGGATCAACAGAAAAACTGCCACAATGAAATACAGCAGAGTAATGGGAACTGCTTTAGGTTTACAGTAAAACCACTACAAGCCATTATAGGACAAAAGGAGGGGATGTTTTACCTTCAAAGCACAGAAAATGCATGAGTCCTCCATGCACTTATGAGTGGTCAGCTGTCGAAAGCTTCTGCGGAAGATGTCAAGATGCCAAAGAACCTGAAAGACAGTAAATTATTTATTATTTATCCAGTGTTCCCGCTGGAACCAAGTCCCTTTCTGTCCCTATTTCATTGTTTATTCCTTAGATTTCAGCTTCCTCTTGTTCTTTCTTTGAGCTTCAGCGTGTTTAAATTTCTCACTTTTGTTTATTTCTGTGGGTTTGATCATGCTCTGCATCACCGAGAGCTAGATTTTTAACATATCTGTTTGCCACCCGTGTGTTTCACAGGACTTTTAATCAAAGGGATGTCCTTGCAAAAAGGCAATTTTGGAGCCTCCCAAAGAGCCAAAGCAAAACATTTTGTTAATTACTTCTTCCTTTACTTAAGAATAAAATGCACTTTTGATTATCAAATGATCAGAAATAGCAGAAAACTGCATTTGATTCATGTCGTCTGAAATTAAACAACTCTGCTCCACTACCCGCACAGCCCAAAGATCCATGTTACGCAAGTAAAACCCATAAATCAGACGTTGATTGAGCAATAACTAAAAGTCTGAATACACCCTTCGTTTGGTTACTGATTTAAAAGCTTCAGTGTGTTGCAAAAATTCTTCAAAGCTGAACTTTCAGTATTTAGCTCTTAAAGCATGCTTGGAAAAGCAACACTTTGATCTATGTCCTTGAAAAAGATCAGATGGAGACTTTTCCTCTATTGTGCCATCATATACTACCTGCACCTAAAAGAAAAATGCCTGCTTGCGTGCGCACTTTGTCTGTACTGATTTAAAACCCTCTGTCAGGACTTATGGGAGAAAAGACGCAAACGCAGGACACGGAGGCAGGTTAAATAACAAAAAGCAAGCCCTTAATGGCTTAAAAAAAAGATACAGGAAGAGGAAAAGGATGAACAGACAATGAGGAAAACACAAGTCTATATACACAGGAAGTTAATTAAGCATATTAAAGAAAGTTAAAAACAACTGACGCAGGTGAAACTAATGAGGGTGGGGTAGGCAATCACGAAGGAGGGAAAACACAGGAAGTAAAGCAGCTCCAAACACACACAGACATCACCAGAGTCAAACAGGAAGTGGGGACAAGTGGTGATAGGACAAGAAAAGAAAGAAGACACTGGGAAAACATGAACTCTATAAAACATAAGAAACAAGGCCAAAAATCAACAAATACTAAATAAAAAACCAGGACAGCCAAATTAATGTGTGATTTATATAAATGAAATCTCAATTTGAGGTGTCTTGTTGTCACAAGATTTGTTCTCTTTATTTCTGATGGTTTCGCTGCTTAGAAACTGCACTTGCGTCAGTCGCTATAATCAGTAGAATTACCATTTTTTGAATATGCAGTAAGGCTAAGTTTGGTGGCGTGACAGCTCGTGGCTGCAGGTTGGCATAGTAACACAGCGTGTTTTCTGGTATGTTAGTTTTGCAGGTACACACCAGCCAAAAATAGCGACTGACAGCACCACTGCAAAGAAAAGAGCAGGCCAGGTGCTCCGTTTTTCTCGAGTTAAAAAGTTTGACTAAAATCTAAAGCAGATGAGATCCGTGAATTTCATCTGCACCCAGCAGTGTGGCAAAACAAGCGCTTTGTTCTGTGCTTGAAGAGATGAGGCTGCTCACTAATGTTTTTGATGCATGAGCTTAAACAGACAGTTAAAGATGCAGCGATGGGAATCCTCTTTTACTTCTTTCAACATGTTTTTAGGTGATATTAGATATGGAAACTTGACCCACATTGATCTGATTTACAATCAATACATACATTACTCTCTCTCTGTCTCGATTGACTTAATCTCCATATGTAAGAAAGGATGCTTCAACCCCATGTGTCTGAACTACAGTTAACTGCAGTAATTCATGGCTTAGTGTCATATTTTGACTTTGATTTAGGAGAAAAACAAGGCTGATGACATATTGAAAAGCTAAGCTGATATCAGATTTTAGAAAGTGGACTTCCTCTTTTGCCATCAACCTGATCTGTTTACCTGCATCCAACCAAAGCCTCCCAAGCTCAAGAAACCTCTGGTAGCAAACCTCTTCCCTTGTCGTTTCCAATTGATTCTGCATACGGATTTGCAAAATCTGTTTATAGAAGTTACTCACACTGTAGCTTTGAAAATAACTGAATCAAATGACTTTCAGTAATGTGAAATGATTGCAGAGAATCAACACCCAAGTCTGCAGCGCGTGATGGCTTTCAGCCATTTTCTGCTAATTGTTTTTTTTTCCATCAGCTTCCACTGAGTGTGCTTTCTGCTTTTTATATTTTCTGCAATAAAAGACAGTCAGCGGACAAAGCGATGGAAAACTACCAGCAAAAAAAGCTCAAAGAAACTAAAGAGAAAACAAAAAACTTGCAGAAAGGGAAGGTATACCAGCTGTTGCCATTGTCCCTCTCTCCGATGCATCATTGGTAGAAAGAGCTTTGAGTGCCTTAATTCAGCGTGATGTTAAAAGATAATATTAACATAGCAGCGTCCCTTAGGCCTCTACAGAGATCTGCAGAACACATGCACAAGGCTGCACACACTTACAGTATGGAATACACACTGGAATGTGTGTCTTATAAAAAGAGTGATAAGTGGAAGAAAGAAAAGACAGTTGATAACAGACTCCATGCTGACGCCAGTGTATGCCTTCTATCTTCCCCTCCTCGCCGTTTCTCCTCCTCTTTCTGTAGTTTATTTGGTCGTGATGAATCGGCTCCCTGCACAGCACTGCAGCAGCCACAAGGAGGGCACAATCTCTCCATGCCCATCTCTCTTCATCAGCGTGTATCTATCCATCTCATTTTTCTCCTCCTCTAAGCACATCCCTCGCTTTGTTCCTCCCCCTGTCTTTCTCGCCCCCGCTATCATTTGTATCATTTACTTTTCCTTCCTCTTCGTTTTTTCCCCCTTTTTCATTTCTTTGTCTTTCTCACGCAAACAATGGTGAGACTGCAGAAACATTTCATAGAGGGGAGGGGAAAAAAAAGACAGTTCTATGCATGACAAAAATGATGACCTCATCAGCTAATGCTTCTAGTTGGTGTGATAAGTGATAGGTGATACCTGATGCACGAGTGCCAGATTTATGATGCCTTGGAAAAAGTTTGTATTAAGTACGCTCATGTGTTCACTGCATATTTGTGAGATTTATGGTTCCCTGGGACACCACTTCTGTTCAGACCTGGTGCAGTTTAAGGAAGGCTACTTGTGCTGCCTCGGCTAAAGTCAAGAAACGCAGGGTTACACAGGTAGCATGAAAGACTGCAACAATATTGGCTGCGGCTAAATGTAGATACAGACAGGTGACAAATTAAAGGAATGTCTACTGCAGAAAGGAAACACTATTCTTCTATAAGATTTTGGTGGTTTGATGATGGTGGTGAAGAGCTTTAGAACAAGGGCCAGAGCATCAATCAATTTTATACTCATCAACTCATTCAGTGAACCCTTGTGCCCTATAGATTGCGGAGCCTTGCCATATGTCAGAGACAAAGGCGATCACTATCAGCAATATCACATTGATTTGGCCCAAAACATGCCAGCAGAATGGTCCGCAGAGGTACGCAGAGAAGAGGTCAAAGGATCAGGCTTTTTTTCCTTTAATGTGTCCTTCCACTATAGCTGTGGGGGGGGGGGGGGGGGGTGGGGCCCAT
>VUQR01024278.1:82459-119629 GCA_015108515.1 Hemichromis elongatus
GTTGTGGGGGGTGGTGGGGGGGGGGGGGGGGGTGGGTGGGTGGGGGGGGGGGGGGGGGGGGGGGGGGGGGGGGTGATCACATCTGGCCGACACGTTGACTGCCTCCTCTCCAAATATCAAGCAAGTACATCTACTCCTAAAGAGAGACGCACGCACACCTACTCTGTCCCGTGCGGTCACATGTGTTTTGACCCGGTCTTAGTAGCGGTGATGGAGCCCGTGCGGTGCGCAGTGTGCAGGTTTTTACTCACCCCGGCTGCTGTCGCCGCCAGTCTCCGTCCGATCGCGTGTCCTACCGTGTGATATGATGGGAGAGAGGGCGAGCCGTGGGCGCATCCAGCCCCCATCAGCGCCATCCAGCGCTGCGGTCGCGGCACACCGCTCTCGCGATACCGTGCCATCTCCTCATGTTCTCTCCGCTCCAGTATGTGACGTAGCGCTTTTATCACGCTGTTTGTTCAGCCCGATGCCGCCGCCTTCTGGGCACAAGGCGTGTGGAGTGCAAGGATGGTGATGATGTCATCCCACGGCTCACCTTCTGCCCTTACCTGTTTTTTGAGCTCAGTTTTTCTCTCGTATCTGACTCGCTGGCAGCAACACGCAGAGGACATCTGTTTGGTTTTTGTAGCTGGAGACGTGCCAGCACCGGTTTAGAGTCACTAACAGGGACTGTTGGTGGAGCAGGTGAGAGGTCACGCGGACACCGTTTAGCTTGGCACTGGGAGGTGCGCGTGAGAGAATAAAATGGTTTAAAGTATTTCAAGAACATGTAAATATGATTAGTTATATGTTTACTCGTGTTTAGCATCTTTATCTCTTGTGGGCCAGTCGAATTTGATCTGAGGGCGTCTCATCCTAGCCCTAGCATCCTCACTCCATCTATGAACCTACTCAGTCCTTTTCTGACTTTCTCTTTTCCTCCTGCCTGGCAGCTGTCTACTATCCATCCTCTGCACATATCCAGACCATCTCAGCCTTGCCTCTCAAACTTTGCATCCAGTCCACTCAACCTGAGCTGTCGGTATGATGTACTTATTTCTAATGTTGACCACTGAGGTTACTCCAAATGAAAATGTTAAGTAGCTGTAGTGTATTTAATATTTCTGTGGATTTGCCTTCTTGTTGAGTTAGATATAAAATTAGATGCTGCTTTGCTTTCTATACTTTAAATGTGAAACTATATCTGCCACTTAATTAGCTTAGCCCAGCACATATCCTGGGAACAGGAAAACAGCTTGCCCAGAGTTGGTTCAAGGTTCCCAGTATAGCCATAGTCTCGCTACAGTGTTCACCAACATCGTGTGTGCCAGCGGTCAGGAAGATGAAGCAGCCACAGTTCATGTCACAATGTAAAGCAAAGCAAAACAAGTGCAAAGAAGCATTTCTCTACAGACACTAAAAATGACTGAGGTTATTTGTGTGTGTGTGTGTGTGTGATGCCCTCTGCCACATCCACAGAACCCAGTCATCAAACCTTTAAGACCCTCCCTCTGCAGACTCCTACGCTCCTTTTCTCTGTAGCCATATGCTGTTTTTACAATTTTACACATTTTCTACCAATGAAATCATTCCTGTTATAGTTGTTATAAGTGTTGCAGTCATACAGTTACGTATCCTTAACCTTGTTGCAAAACATGGCATCATTTATAACCTAATCAAAATTGCAATGCCTAGGTCCCTAGATGTGCTTTTAAAATATCTAAATTAATATGATCCTAATCTTGTTTAGAGTGATTTCAGTTTGCATGTTTTTTAGGCTGGGTGTTTCTTTTAAGCAACATGCATTGAAGCTTCCCATTACTGAAATTAGTGAATCATGCTACTTCACGTTTTTACTGTTGTAGCACGCCCATAGTTGTTGATCAATTATGCAAAAACATCCATACATTTTTCCTAACCACTTGAACAGTTTAGGGTTGCAGGTTGATGGAGCCTATACCAGCTGCCTTGGGACAGATGGGGTACACGTTCAACAGGTCACTCATTCTATGCAGGACCAACAGAGAAAGAGAGACAGCCATTCATGCTCATATTCTCATCTACAGGAAGTTTAGAATGAACAATTAACTTAACATGGTTCTGGAGTGTGGGAGGAAGCCTGAGGAATTAGACAGAACCCATGCAGGCATGGAAATAACATGCGGACTCCGTACAGAAAGACCTCCCTATATAAAATGATGCCAGAGCTAAAAGCATGATTTACTCCCTGATTGTTCTATCCAAAGACAATGTCCTTGTCATTAAGTCTACATCTAAATTTTACGATGTTTACATTGTAATTACTTGAGTGGTTGTTATTATATTCCTTTTGCACTCCACCTACCCCTTCTCAAAAATGATGAACTGCACAGTGCTTTACTTGCATACTTTATTCAGGAACATTTTTTGCCAAACAATGAAATGAAGTATTACTTCTTTTTTTTTTTAAATTATTTTAAGAAGATACTTTGTCTTAACTGTAAATATGCTCATCTCACTTTTTGATGGATCATTGTGGATAAAGAAAAGCGTCAAACAGTTTTAACAGGGGACCTTAATATTTATAACTGGTTTGTTTTGAGCATAAATATTCTCATGTAATAGTTTTCTATACCACACACTTTATTCACTATTAGACGAGCTAGTTTAAAAATGTTTATGCAATGTGAGCCCATTAAAAATAGGTGTAAAATTTTTCAACCTTAAGTTTTTTTTCTTGTTTTTCTATTAATTTGTCTCTTTCACATATGGAGTGAGAAGCCAGCAGACATTCTGTAAGGGGGAAGTTTATTGTTATAGCTTGTTTGTTTCAGGTCTCATAATATGCAAAGTCACAGACTCATTCATAGGTTAGGATGTAAAGGCTAAGACAGCACACTGTAGACTAGGGGAGATAATCTGTCCTTTTCCATCACATCATTTTAAAATAATTTGTGTTTTTTTAGTTTCTTTACAATTAAAGTACATTTTGAGAGTTCTCACTGGACTTATGAGCGATTAGGTGCTGCAAATTTAACAGCTCATCACAGGTCATCTGTCTCTCCGTCAAAGGGGATCTCAAGATCTGTGTGGATGTGTGAGTTGTCTTCACTGCAGACCCAGCCGATTGGCGTGCGGTTAAACGAGGGGCGCGAGCGAATGTCGGCCTGCAGTGTGGGCAGAGGTTCAGGCTCCTCGGTGGTAACATTGAGCTCTGGAAGCTCAAAGGTCAGCAACTTGGATGCCTTGTCATAACCGCCATATGGCAGTGCCTTCCTAAGGAGAAAAAGGATGACAAGCATTTTTGGTGTTAAGCAGTACAGCAAAATAACTTCCAAATGCATATAACTTTCATACACAAAATGCGAAAAAATTAATTAATTAATTAACATTGTGCATTTTCTACAAACATTAAGTTTAACATACTCATTCTACACAACATAGTTTATTGACTGCATGGAAGATTTACCAGCTTAGAGAGTGGTAAGGTGAGCATCCTCGTGTCAGAGGCTACCTCTGCCACACAGTTAACTAAACTATGACAAAGACATCAGCACAACTGTTAAAGAAACGTCTCTTACTTCAATGCAGAGCACGTGTTAGTGCCTCATTAAATTTACTGGTTTTCATCAAACTCAGCAGAGATGTAGATTTTACCTACTAAACAGCTAACATTTCAAATGTACTTTTCTACTTAACAGTGAGCAAACACTTTGCCCTAGATGCCATTATCCTAACCTTATTTGAACCCTGGATCTCAGTCCATTGCAATACTCTTTATAATTCTTTCGATGCACTTTAAGAGCAGCTGTATCCTTTGCCATTACTAATGGGTCTGAATAAGCAATAAACCTTGATTGTATTACAACACAACAGGCTCCTGGACACAAATATGTTAAAAGGCCTCCTGCATGGGAGAGTCGAGGACAGCTAAGCTAAAGTTCACTGTAACTTGCAACATTTGGCTCAAACCTGTTGAAATGACAACTATCCCCATCTATGTCTGCACCAACATACAGACATAAATAGAGAACAAATATACATAGAAAGAGTGAAAGTCATTCACTCTCAAATAAAATGAGACAAACACGCCTAGCCAGCTGGTATGTAACCAGATCCAAAAAAGTCACAAGAAGTCCAAAACTAACCTCAAGGAGTCTCAGAACAACCTCAAAAAGTCTCAAACTAACATTAAATAGTGACAAAACAACACCAGAGGATCAACATGCAACATCAGAGTCTCCAAACCATCACAAAGAGTCTCAAAACAATCTCATAGAGTTTTAAACTAACAAGTCTCTCAATGACCGCATTGATTCAGAAGTTTCAAAAGACACAAAGACGTAGGCACCATTCTCATCACTTCTCCCATGTATGAGAGACTTTTACATATTTGTTTCCAGGGGCCTGTTTTCGTATTAGACATCCGAGATTGATTGCATAATCAGGTCCATTACTAATCACAGAGGACACAGCTGTGCAAGAATTATTAACTGTATTACAATGTACTGAGCTCCAAGGTTCAAATAAGATTAAGATAATGACATCTGGGACCAAATGTTGCTCAGTGGTAAGTGTTCAAGTACATTTTCAAATATGTTATACAGCAAGTAAAAACTGCGTTTGTGGTGAGTAAAGCCATGGAAACAAATGGGAAGGATGAAACTATTCCCTGCTTCATGATTAAGGGGAAAAAAAGCATTGAGCATTGTTGTCATTATATACTTGAATAGTCATTCAGTAATACAGTACCTGTTGAAGCTCTTGTACTGACGTAGGTCTGGGTGTATCTGGATGGGTCCAGGCATGCAAGGCTTCATAGTGGCTTTCAGCTCCTCATTGTCCTTCATGGCCCGTTCCCATGGGGATATGTAAGTGCGTACATACTCCTTCCTCTTCTTCTGCTTCTCCACCTCCTCATCCACTGTCTGCTTTACTACTGAGACATACAGGAACAGGGAGGAAAGAGGTGAACACCGCAGAGATGACATGCATTATTTTAACATCTCAACATGTTAAATAGTGTAAAAGAGAACTTCTGTGATCATACTTTCTTCCTTTGGCATCTCAGGCTTTGGTGGAACAGGGGGAGGGACAATGATCAGGTTCTGAAGGTTCTGCTGAAATATATTTAAAAATACAGAGGATATAATCTCATCGCATCACAAACATATATAGATAACACAAACACGTAGCGTCTCATATGCACAGTCACCATGTTCTCGTTGGTCACGATGAACTTCTCGACTCTCTGCTGCCTCATCCTGAACATCTTGGACCCCTTGTTCTTGAGCAGGGAGAGCTCTTCGAGCATCACATCTTTGGGTGCCTTGATCTTGGTACCCAGATCGAACTCAGAGGCCTCAGGGTCTGTCTCATCATCTGACAGTGTGCAAAGAGAAGGTACCATTACCCTAATTCACACATGTACTATAAGAATACAATGCTGCAGTGCTTTAAGGTGAATGTCAGGGACAAGTCATTCAAATTAATTATATTTTTTATGAAAAAGTGGCACTAGTTTCCTATTTATTTGTTAAATATGTGCAATAACAAACAAAAAACAAAGAACTTTATAATACATTACATGAGAAAATTACGTGAAGCAATGTAATATTCTTTTTGGATAACAATTTATTACAATTACACTACCAGAAATGCCATTAAACCAAGCTACTGTGTCTTTCAGCATAATACAGTGTTGTAAGTGTAAAGCATAATCAATGAAATCATGGACGTGCAGCAGAAAGCAAAGACTCATCAGAGTGTCAATATTTCAGCTCAAACAGATTTAATAGTGTTGCAGTGGTTGGGTGAGTTAATAATGTTGCAGCCCAGGCTCTGCAGAGGCCAGTCCATGACGATAGTGTTCCACTTGTGTGTTTTTTTACTCTGGTATGGTTTTCCTTCATTGGCAGCGTGTTTGGGATCGTTTTCATATTAAAAAATTAAGACTATTTGGCATTTTCCAGATGATTTTGCAATGTGGATCCAAATTTGACTTTACTTTTCTACCTTTATGCCTTCATCTATTTTGACAAACTCTTCACTAGCCTGAATGCGGCGCCAAGCATGACGAAGCCTTCCTGTTGTACAGACAGCTGTAGCATCTCTCCCCTGAACTCCTCCATACAAACTGACAATGATTCATGCATCCAAAAGACCTGTTGTCACTGATCTTTCAGTAATTTCAACATCTGGATCATTGGAAGCAAAATATAACAAAGCTTAGCTCAAGACCTTTGCACATTACTGTACATTTGAGGGCTTTTGAGATTAACATGGCGGTACCATGGCAATATGCTCAAATCGTGCTCCGAGTGTTAACTTCGCAAAGTCAAAACAAAACAAGGCTTCAAGAAGGGATATACGACATCTTGGTGGTTATGTTCATACATACATGTATTTTTTTCCTGTTGTTCAATTAAGAGTTGCAGGGAAGTTATAAATAAACATTTACATTTTTATCCACATTATTCTTAATTCATATTATTTTTTTATTTTGAAAAGCATCCTATATCTTGTCAAAAGTGGTAACTATCATGCGGCAAAGATAACATTGATCAAATGTCAAACTGAGCAAAGTTTGGGAATGGCCAGATTAGATGAATATGTCTGTGTGCCAAATATATGCCTACAGTGAAGAGATGGCTTGCTCAACTTTGCAGAAATGCTGCAAATGGGGGGGAAAGAGTCTGCTTCAGAATGAGTGTAAGAATGTCCGCAAAGTCTATCCTAACCTAAGCTAACCACCTCCCAACTCCCTCATATTTAAAGAGTGGTGGTTTGGTCAAATACTTGGCAGTGAATAAGCATATTTCCGGAGATTTTTATTTTACTCGGTTTTATTAACATTTTCTTCATTTTCACATTTGAATAAAATAAACTGAGCTATGATTCTTCACCGTGCACAATTTTTAGTCATTAAAATTGAAGATTCGGAGGTTTGTACATCCATGTCAGTGGTACAGTTATTCTCACTTAAACCCATTTGGGAAATTAAAAAGTCCATTTAAGTGCCTGATACTGAATGAAGGATGTACAGCACAAGTCTCAAAAGCGTAGGTTTTTATTGTCAGCCTTCCACATCATTGGTATAGTGATAAATTGGAGTAGAAATCTGCTGTGTGGTGTTAAAGGATGGGTTCATGTGAAACTGTGGGAGTTGTAGGGGCTAAGAGGCCGTAGCAATATGGAAGAAAAGTGCACCGGGGAATTTCACTGCAGCTTTTGTGGTAGAACTGTTTATGGAGGGAAATCCTTATAACACACTGCCTCCCTCTTGCTTTTCCTCTCTCTCAGTGATGGAGAGATCTGATAGATTTTACTGCTCCAAAGAGCTCCTCATTAAACACTCTTCTCATCCACTACATACACTCTGATATCACTCATAACACCTGGATTTGAGCCATAAACCAATGCACATTCTTACTCACATACACACACACACACTCACAAGCACATCTATAAAGCAGGGAGTTGGCATTGCAATGCTGCAGAGAGCTGTTAGCGGTACCTCGTAAATCAGACTTGGGCAAGTAGGTGTGTAGTGTGTGTGTGTGTGTGTGCATGTGTGTGTGTGCGCATGAGGGAGAAGGAGAGAGAGAATAATTGAGGCTGCTGAGCAGAGCGAACTCTCCCATGGGGATATTGATTAGAGTGTTAATTCAGAAGAATGTGAAACTGGAGCTGGCTGTTGCTGACTGGAAGAAAATTGGACAGACTGATCGAGGCAGGGGGTGGACAGATGGACAGCATAGAGACTGACAGAGATATGAGACAAACAGTCAGAATGACACAGCAGCAGGCATGATAAATAGATCCAGTGGAATTAACCAGAGCAAAATATGGGATAAGCAGGATAAGCCCTTGAATGACTAAGCGACCGACTGAAAACAAACTGGTGGAAAGATACAGATGTGGCTGCAGATGTGACAGCAGAAGGGCTGAAAGAGAAAACAGCAAGGGACACAAATGGGGAAGAAGTCAACAGATTGTTAAATGACACATACAAGCATGTGTGCAGACAGGGCAGATTGCAGATTTCATAACTAAAGTTTAGAAGATAATATTATGTGTCTGTGTTTTTTTTTTTTAACTAATACTGTATTATGCTACAGATGCATGCAAATTTTAACATTTTTGAAATAGCTTTAAACACAGAGACCCTGCAGCGAGGCTTTTGGGAATGCTGTTAGTTTGCAGGTATTTCGTTTACAGCAACCTCCAGCTCTGAAAGTGAAGCCAACATGAAAGTGGGATAGAGTAAGTTAGTAAAACTTCTTTTATTGATATAGCAGCTTGTGCTTCACAACAAAAACCAGAATCTGAAAGTGGACTCTGTAGTTAATTGGGGATGCAGTGTAACGGAATTAGCATTTGCGATGAGTGACATTAGGGCAACTTAGAAGACTGGGTCAGAAATCATTCGGGAGAAGTGAATGGTGAATTACAATACTCCAGATGTAATAAAATAAAAGCACGAATAACAGTTTGTAATTCAGAGAGCAACATTGTAGATGTCAACTCCAGTAAAAAGGTACCCCAAGGTTCCTCTCTTCATTAAGCTGGAGAAAAGTCAACAATCAGTCAACCAACTTAGCTAACCAATTTATGATAACGTCTGGCTTTAAAAAACAACACAGCTGCAACATGTGGGGTCATAGTGGCTACATCCATCTTTTGTACTGTTTATAATAAATCCTCCGTAAATTGCCATGTTAACATCTTTTTCGCTCTCTAGCGCTAATGTGGTCCAATTTAATAACTATTTGTGTAAATTTTGTTTAAGTTATGCATGATTTGATGCCAGGGCCCTTTTGGCTGACATGTGAGTCCCTACACAGCTGACAAATGAAGTTTTGGAAAACACATAATTGTGAAGCACATGACATTGAGTTGTCCACTATTTTTGGAGAGTGTAAAATTTGTATTTCTCAGCTAGTGGGCGAGGTTGCTGGAGGTTGATGGCAGTCCCTGGAAAATCCGTTTCTAAAGGCCCATTCATACAGGCCTAAGGACTGGTCAGTGACCCCCACGCGATCAATGGTTGCCAAGGAAAAATTTCCCAACAGGTTGGTAAACCTCCTTGTGATTGCTTTGGTCACTGGCAGATTTTAGTTTGCACAAAATTTGCCAGCTTGCCTACAAAAACATATTGTCTACTCAGTGAGCAGTTGTGACAATCTGCTAGCGACCAAAGAGATTTTTTGTTGCAGCATCTTCTTTGTGACTGATTTAACATAGTGACAGCCAGCAACCTTCAGGGACTGATCACCAGAGGGAAAACCTGTATCAAATCTAGTATGGCAGACAGTTCTTCAGGAAAGATGATTTTGTATGATTTGTTAAAATAGTAGGCAAATAAACCAGTGGGTAATACCACATACAAGAGGTGTTAGAGGAGAAGTGAGAGGATCTCCAGATTCACAAGGACTCAACTTCTTGATACACAGTTGGTCAACAAGCTTTCCATGAGCTGTAACTATCTTTGTCACCACAGAGCCAGCCAGCTGTCTCTCTGTGAGAACAAACTATGCCCGCTTATCCTTTGGAGGTTTGTACAAGATTGGAATCGATCCAAACTGACATTATGTTAGAGGCGAGGTACACAATGGACAAGCTGCCAGTCAATCACGGCACTGACACACAAATATAGACACTCATTTAGACCACGAGTAAAAGCAGTCTAGAGTCACCAGTTATCCTGGATGTCTATGGATTGTGAATCTGGTGCAGAGGTGCAGCATTTAAACATCACAGTGAGTTGAATTGTAGCTTTAAAATGAAGATCATATGATCAACATTATACTACTCTATCAAGTGAGACAAACATCCTATCTGCCATGAAGGTGAACTAAACTAAATAAATACTGCAACTATACTAATCCTATGAATCTACTCAAGACATTTCCTTTTTGGAAACTTTGGGATCACCACTAAAATTATGTTTATTGACTTTGAATAATTTTAAGATGCACAGCATGACTTTAAACAGATGGGCTGGTAGATCTGGCATATTGAACATATTAAACTTTCTATTTTTAAGGTGTCTGTCCTACAGAAAGTAAAATCTCACAACTTACGCAGCCAGTGTAACGAAACAAAGAAAATCACACACATAATAAAGTTTTTAGTTGTTGCAGCTTATGCACAACCTCAGACAAAAATATTGAGAGCAGAGTCGCCCTCTGATATTTTGTGTTGCCCATAATGGTGACAGATTTGTGGCTACTCTGCCATCTGATAATGACCCACATCCCTCCAGGAATTGCTGCGTGCATGTTAGATATTGTGTTACCGCTTGGAACAAGTGTGCATGAGCGCGGGCCCTTATTTAATTGTGGTATCATACAACCAAATGCAATGATTTACACCCACACGGTTCAGTTTATACGAGGAGAGTGGGCAGATATCAGACAGGCACTAAAGATTTGACATTTACTAGATGGGATAATCACATCATTTGGGAAATAAAGTATTGTTTAAGGAGCTGGAATGACTAGCAGAGTGTTTCATGTTTATACACTGCATTTGAATATCTGTTGTGCTGTATGTGTGCGTGCATGCCTGTGTGTGTGTGTTTACCATTCTGGCTGATGTTAGACAGGTCAGTGATGATTTTGTTGGCCTTGTTTCCCTTGTTTGAAGGGGCAGGAGTTGTAAGGGACATGGCTAAAATACAGAAGAGACAAAATATGTTTGAAATATTAATCACAGTGCTACCCTTCCACCACTTTTTTATAAACAGAGAAATAAGTACAAGACACAGTCTAAAAGAGATACTGATGGTAAATATTTCCCCTTGATCTATTAGTCATCATCGACTGTTTAAGAATTAAGAATTTCCTATCAAATCACTTCTTGCAAAGTCAGGTCCTCTAAAAGGAATAGAAACAAAATATATTAAAGTTATGATACATTTCTTTAATTTTTTGCATTTACTACAGATGCAGATTTTAAACTAAATTATGTGGCATATGTGTAAAATGTAGGTTCACAAATGTATTAGAAAACCGGTCAAATTATCTCCAACCTCTCGTTCCACATTCAAGAATCTTTTCACCCACAGCAGTTTTACAATTTTGTTGAGTCTCATTACTCCTTTAATCAGTCTGGCCAAGGCAAACCGTTGCTTTCTCCAAAAAATGTTGTAATGAACCTATTGTATGCCTCTCGTCTGACATATTTCCAGATTTCACCCAGGAGCTGGTGGAGACCAAAAATAGAGCTAAAAGTAAAGCTCAACATCAATCCATCCAAGTTTTTTTGTTAATATGATATATATAAAATTAATATAAGAAAAATAAGGACTCATTCTGTTCATATTTTAATTCATTCACTTATTCCATTCTTGTTTTGAAAGGCAAAGACAGTTTATATATAGCTTACAGCCTATTAAACATATACAATAAGGAGGAAGAAATACACACCAACATGCATGGGTCCATGACTTCACTTATTTTGTATGTTTATTCCTTGGCTTTTAAATCAGAATGACTTTGTACTACTTTTATTTGTGTTATTTCTTACTCAAATCGTTTCATTTTATGCTTCTTTATCTTCAATTTGGTCATGTCTTCCTATGTTTTTATCTCTTTGGATTGTCTTAAATGTACAGCACCTTGGTCAACAGTTGTTGTTTAAAATGTGCTAGATAAATAAATTTGACTTTGACTACCATAAAAACACCAAAACCCGCAAATTAACAACTAACATTATTATTGACATTGTCATAATTGCTTTTATGTTCTGTATCCTATGAATAAATTGGCATGACTTCACTCGTTTTATATTTTAAAGGAGGTTTAAATGAATATTAAGAGTTGTTGCCCAAAGTTTGGTTTACATGATGATAGAATTAGCAACAAGACAGTGGCTGGCAGCGAAATGTAAAACAGGAAAAGTGTACAATGTTTAAGAAGAAGATGCAAACTTAAGTTGTATATCAGCCCCAACAGAATCTTACTGGGCTCCCTTATTAAATAAAGTCCTCGTTGAGCATAAAGTGTAACTCCTGCATTCCCTTATGGACACTAAGCAAAGGTGGAAGCTCATCCCTGTCTTGACTAACCACTCAAATCGAGCCTGGCAGTATATCGTTGTCAATTGCTCAGGTCGAAAGCAATTAAGCGAAGCTGGAGGTGAGTCCTACTAAAAGAAAAAGCAGTAGGGCCTGTCTACAGGGAGACAGTTAATGTAATTGCTTTTCATCTGCTGTAATTGAAGCTCGTTTCCTAGCTGGGGATTCAGTCCTGTGTGAGCTATTTTTATGAGCCCATGTTCTATAGCACTCAGATGAGTGGGACTGTCATCGGCATGAAACATACATATAAAGGTTACACACACACACTCAGACACATCAA
Organism: Hemichromis elongatus; assembly: GCA_015108515.1. Taxonomy (NCBI): domain Eukaryota; kingdom Metazoa; phylum Chordata; class Actinopteri; order Cichliformes; family Cichlidae; genus Hemichromis; species Hemichromis elongatus. Next base: position 94,783 of record VUQR01024278.1, read on the forward strand.
CAAAAGCCCACGCACACACAGATTTACACTCAAATAGCTCTCCTCTTGTGATTAATGTGAGTCAGCGGCTGGTGGATTAAAAACCGGAGATTACAGGTGTTTTTGGATGTTCTCTGGGAAATGCAAGATGGAGGCAAACTGCTGCGTTGATGCAACTACAGGAGCTGAGAGTGAAGCCCTGGGTCCTGTTACCGCCTCTCTAAGTGAAGACACGCTCCTGTCCCCAACGAGCAGCCTGTTTTAGCTCCAGATAAATCTCGAAGGGACAGCTGGGGAGGAAGGCCATCAGTCAGCACATTCCCAAATACACACATACATCCTCGTGAACTAAAAACTCCACTGGAGAAGGCCAGATTCCTCAGGGACTACAGTGTTAGGTAAGACGTTTAGAAGAGGAGATGCAATAAGCTGTCCACCAGCTGGCTCTCATGATCTGATGTGGTTTTAAAAGATTTTTCAAGACTGAAAGTGAAAAAAGTTTAAAAAGTAACTCAACTGTAAACTCATGCACCCGACAGTATTAATTTAAAGGCTGTCTTAAACAGTTGCTGTCTTTTACCATAGCAAACAGTCCAGTCTGCAGTATACTGCTGAGCATCTGCTGTTGATATCCATTAATTCATCCAGTCACCGAGGGCTCATAAGGCCTCAGATGGGAGTTCCTCCTGCAGCCAAAATCTGCTGACCACACAACGTCAGCGAATTTAACTGGAACTGTCTGCTTGTACTTAGAGGATCGCAAACTATCTGACAACTCAGTGGCCATCAATACCAGATAATCCACATACATTCATGGCATGTGTGAGAAAGGTTTTAATGGGTTTTATCGATGCTATCGCACATTTTCACTTCTCCAGTGTCTTACCTACAAGACCCAGGGTGTCCGCAGGAAGATAAAAGGTCCAGAAGGATGAGGAATCTAAATTCCCAGGTAGATTTGTATCCCAGTGCTAATATTGCACTGCCCGCCCTGCTGTTTGCCCTGCAGAGAGTGAGACTCTGTCTGGAAGGCTGCAGGAGGGGTGGGAGACCAGGGTGAGGTGGGGTGGGGTGAAATGAGTAGAGGGTCTAGAGGAAGGTGGGTGTGGTGTTGGTAGTATGAAGTACAAATAATGTATTTTTTAGTATTAGTATCTACCATAATTGTTCCCCTCTGTCTCTCATTTTCCAGCAACCTTTCCAGCTACTTCCAAGAATCCACCTAAATCACAGCATTTTGCTGGTAATGTTAAGCACCTAGTTGCTGACTAACAGCAAGGGTTAGTCTCATCAAGACTGTCATTCCAGTTTTAAAAGGTCAAGCTGGTATTGATGCCAATGCCATTATCGGTCCTGCTTATAAGTCGGACTCTGTATTGATTCCCTTGTTGATTCTTTAACACTTTTCTCTGCAGAAAGAAGCAAGTGTACATGGGTTTTTAAGATCAACACAGTTTTATTATCTGAACACAGTGTCGAAACAGAGCTGGAAAAATCAGGGAGTCTACTAAAGTCTTGATTCTTTTACCAGCTTCAACAAAAGGAGTTAACAAGCTTGGAGACAGGTGGTTTGATTTGAAACAACAATTTCGGAACCAGTCCGTGATTCCCAGAGGAATGTTTGATTGTGTCTCAGGCAGTATCCTAAATTTTAAAATCTCAGTCTGTTTCCCTGGCAACAACATTAGCAGGGAAATGATACAAACATTGCTAAGATTAGTAATTCAGGGAATTCCTCCAGTCTCTTTAGACTGTAAGTGGATGTTGGCTTTTGACAACAAAAGCAAAAGAATAAAACAGGTTTGTTGAAGTTTATTTGCCCGAGGTCATTTATCCTCTTATTTACATCTTTTACTCCATCTCTGGCAGGCATTTGCCCTTCACCCCACAAACCTTTGGGAGGGATCAGCAGCTTCAAACGTTATTTGTGCCTGGCAGAAGTTACACTTGCATCCTCCTCAGCTTTTTAGATTCAACCAGTGAGACGTTATTTTATCCAGAGAAGTACAACCCTGGGACAAGAGACTATAAAGACTCTGTATTTTAGTGTTCTGTCACTGAGTTTTGTGCAGATAAGACATGATGGTTGAAAAACCCTCTGGGATTGACTGATTATTTGGAAAATAGCTAAAATTTTCTGAAAATAAAACAAAATCTTCAAAGCTTCTGCATTTCTAACAATAACAATGTATTAAATAGCACAATCAAATTCTCTCATACTAATGAATATACAGAAATGTTTTCATTTTTTCATCCGCTTTACAGAACCTGAGTTATATTTGAATGTACTTATTTTCCTAGCACTGTTTTCAGGGGTCTTGTTGAAAGGTCTCCACATATTTCCCTGGAGCTAGCAGAGACCAAACACAGCTAAAAAGGGTTAAATATATGAGGAATTTATTAAAATATTAGAGTCGTAAGATTTCTCTTAACAAAGCTCGAATTTAAATTTTTGAGCATGTGTTTAAACATTGTTCTACCGTGGTGTCATTTGCTTTTCAGTACTAAAAAATGTAAAAGAAGTGAAGAATAAGCAGCCAGCTAAACTTCATGACTATCCATTGAATAGTTGTCAAAATGCTTGACTCATGCTGAACCTAAAATCTTACAGCAATGCTAGAGGAAAGGTCAGCAAAATTCATCCAGTAACCTTTGCATGCAGTCTGACTGGATCACAGAGGTGACATATCCCGAGAGACACACCTCTGAGGGGATCCTAAAACCGAATAGGTCAAGTGACCTAAAAAACAAAAGTATGTGTGTGACTAGCCTTTGAATCCATCAGGGAATCAAACTCACACTTTGAGCATCTACTAACCTTGTTTTTTTATGACAAATTTACCTCTAGCAATACTTTATCCAGGCAGATTACAAAAAGAAAACTAAAATGTTAAAGGAACAGAGTTTATTTTTAAATAACCTAAAATGAGCGATCCAAATTTAAAAAGTCAACAATCTGTCAAAAATGCCCCTTAACCCTGGACCCTTGACTCTAAATGCTTGACTCTGCTGACCCAGAAACATGGCAGGGCAGCGAGAAGAGGCTGGATGTATGAGGTAGCACTTCCCCTCCTCTCTCAATCACATTGTGAAAAAAAAAGCCATCAGAATTAAGAGTCGAGCACTGGGCCAAATAGCTTGAGATTAACGGCTCCAAAAATAGGTGAAATGGGCTCTGTATGTGTGAGTTTGTGTGCCACTGAGCAAGAGAGGAATTAACGGGGAAGAGGATGGCAACCAAAGAGAGAGAATTATAGAACTCATTTGGTAAAAGGACACTTAAGTCCTTATATAGGTGCAGTTGTAGCTTTTATGCGGTTTAAATCCAAATTAAAAAATTCAATGAAATTATCCACTTACTTGTAAGGGGAAAAAAATTGGCTGCACACTGTAAGCATTTTATGTATAAGTGGCTGTTTCCCTTCCACGCAGCATCTAAACTTACCTTCAGACCTGAAGACGACTAAAGTTTACATCTAAAGTTAGCCGTCTGTCAACTGATCCCAGTAAAGGGTTAAAGGTTAGATCCCTTTCTATGGCCATGGCTGGGTTTCACAGTTCCAAGGCCATCAGGTGACTGTCAGTAAAGCTCTTTGAAATGTATGCTATCAAAACTACAAGGGCACTATCAAACACAGCAATCAATCATTGGAGCAGAAATAGCAGGTGGGGAAAAGGAATGAGCGTATTTGAAATGATTTGTCTTCGTCTTTGTCAGTTGATTTGTTAAATAATCTGCATACTTTCCAGATATTAAAGAATAAGGGAGCCAAGCTGAAATACTGTTAAGTTTTAATAGCAATGAACTGTAAAATCTAGGAAGAGACATAAACTGTGGCGAAACATGTTTGCATGACAAATCTTACTGCGCCCCCTGGTGGAAGTTTAAACGACTATGAAAACCACTTTCTCAAAGCCAATACTAATGTTTTAATACCTAGCGTCAACACTGCGTAAATCCTTTGAGAACAGCTGTGCTGCCGGAAGGATCAATAAATGCTCGCAGAAGAGAAAAAAAAAATTGGAAAAGTAATAGGTGGAGGAGATAAGGGGCACCAGTGTGGGAGTGGGTGGTGACGCGAGTGACACAGGGAGAAACCGAATGACAGCTGAGGTGAGTCACGTCTATTTTTATTCAGCCGCATGTCTCTGTGGGAAAGAATCACAGCTAAACAGGCGTGTTATCGCTCTCTTGTTTCATATCAACTGATGAGAAATCAAATCTACTGTAAAAAGCATTTCCCTGGAAAACTACAGCAAACAAAGCACACACACACACACACATACACACACACTGCTGCAAACTGAAACTACAAAAACACACTCACTGAACACAAATTCTTAGAATATATTTATCAGAGCGAGAGTAACAGCAGCTACTTCCTGTCAGCAAAGCAGGATTTCTAAAAGGATAGCAACAGGTTTGTTTACACAGTGTCAAAGCTGCACTTTTTACACACATCAGACATATTTTCATCGTTTTACTTCATTCTGCGCTTTCTGTGTTTCCTTTTCATCTTTTCCCATCCTCATTGACATTTTTGTCACAAAAGTTTTATCGTTACACATCCTTTATTCTTCAGGTTTTTTATGTTTTAATTTACAGAACTTATTGCAGTTTACTCCAGCATCTTTCTTTCAGCCTTTTTCGCCTGTAGTTGATTTCCATTTCTTAAACTTTCCACACGTTCCAACTCTACTTTTTCCGTTCAGATCATAGCTTCCTTTATTTACTATATAACCAAATACTTGAGATGAATAAATGAAAGTGATTAAATGATCCCTATTTTTATAAGCGTGGCCAATTTTAAACAGATTTTCATCACAAGCCCTTAACTGCAGCTTTAAAAAACAATATTACAACACTAAAAATGGATGTTTAAAAAAATGTTGCTCTGTGTTTCTATAGAGCCCTTATTCATTTTGTCCAGTGCAGCATCTTTTCAGTGCGTAGTGGAACTGGGACGCCAGACGCAAGGCTGCAGACCCAGGTTGGAAGTGCTGAACCTAGGCCTGGGGACCCTGCCGGGTTGAGTGCTGCTGGAGGCCAGCTGAGGGGGGTGAGCAGGGTCTAGGGGACTTAGATTTGGAGCACTCTTAAACTGCCTATTAGCCTGTGAAGCACCGGAGGATGGGGAAAATGTAGGAGAAGAAGCAAGAGCTGAGGAGAACGTAGGTAGCTGAGGGAGTGGGGCAGTAGGTGCAGGAGGCGGTGGGGGCGACAGCGGAGAGGTGGCCCACTGAGGCTGGCATGGAGGGGAATAGCACAGGAAGGGTTTGGCACCTTCACTGGGTGGAGGAGACATGATATCAGAGCGTCGGAGGGGTTCCCCAAGCGTCGTAGCTGATCGAGGTGCAATAACTTTGAGGGTGGGCCCTGTAGCTGTCGGTGGAGGTGTGGAGAAGCGTTTGACCTCACAGACTCGTGCTGTTTTCTGAGGACCACCTGTTATTCCTCTGTGCTGCTGATGGGTAGCGGTGTCTTGAGGAGCCCCACTTCCATAGCTGAACAAAGAAGAGTTGAGCTGGTAGGGCTGGTGGCTCATGATGTCCACAGGCTTGAGACCTGCTTTCTTCCCTTTAGGTCCAGCCGCCCTAGACTTTGTAATCTCAGGTTTCTTCTGTGCCTTAGGAGGGCAGGAGGGCGATAGGAGAGGGTTGTAGTTGATAGGAGGTGGAGCACGGATATTGGATGAGTATTTCCACGTGGCAGGGAGGGAAGGTGTGGGTGAGGGCTCCCTTGTCTGGGCAGGAGAGTAAGGGGCAGCAGCAACAGATGGCGATCGCTCTACAATGTACCGATCCATCCTGTTCTGTCTCCGAGCAAACAGCTGGCCTCCTTTCCCTGCCAGCTGTGGCACTTGAGGGGTCTGTGGTTTGGGGGCTACAGGGGGTGGTCTGGATCCACGCTGTGCCTGCATAAAGTTGCAGGCCTCTGCCCCCAGCCTCAGCCAGTCCTCTTCAGGGCCTGATTCATGCCCAGCCTCCCCACTAGGTGTAACTCCAGATTCACCAGCCGGGGTTCTCTCAAAGCGGTCATCCATATTTTGGACCATCGACAGCAAGTCCGGATTTGGGGAGACATCTCTGTTTTGGACTGAGCTGAACATTGGCTTCTTGCTGCTACGACTACGGGCATCTTGCAAGATGCCAGTGCGAGCCGCTGGCACCGAGATGCGTTGCTCACGTGTCACCAAGGAATCATTGACAGGAGCCTGGGCAGGTGATGTAGCATCTGTCATGTTGTTGTAGGTATGGAAAGATGGAGAAGGAGAAGGCTGGGTTGCAGTAGGTGGAGGAGGTGGTGGGGTGCATTGGGCATGGAAAGAGGTCTGATTAAAAGTGTGGGGGTGTGGTGGGGAGATGGGAGGAGCTGAAAAGCATTTGGAGGGGGGTTGATTAGCAGAAGCAGCGGGAGGGAGGTATGATGGTGGAGCTGGAGGGGAGAAGGTTTGAGCTAGCGAGGCACATGGCAGAGAACCTGCAGAGGGAGAAAATGGAGTGGAAGGAGAAGTATGCACTGGAGGCTGTGGAGAAAATGTGTGTGCAGGAGGCTGAGCAAGAGAGGCAGAGGACAGGGAGGAGGGTGGTGAGAGGGCTTGCGGGGGAGAGGTAACAGAGGGTGAAGTATTGCTGGTGCTATTTCTTGGGGGGATATACAAAGATGTACTAGACACTGCTCTCCTTGCATCTGACGAAGGGTGAAAAGTTGGGATATTCATTGTGGAGACAGCGGCAACGGGTTTGGATACCATCGTTATGGGCGTGGGCTTGGGCTGGGGAGGCCGAAACATCACAGAGGTCACAGATGCACGAGAAGGGGTGGAGCCAGAGTTGAAGGGCCTCGCCGTGCGGTTAAGAACTGCAGGGTTAGGAGTGAAGCTGGAGTTATTGTGTGAGTCTATTGGGTTGGGACTATGATTAGGAGAAGGATCAGGGTTACTATTTTGACTTTGGAGAGGTGTCTGTGAGGGCATGCTTAGAACAACACTAGCCCGACTGACAACTGCTGACCCCCCATTGGTCAGAACCACAGCTGGTGGAGACATGTGTGAAGGGGGGTGGTTGCTGATTGGTTTCTTTGTGAGGCTGCTCTCCAGACTTGATTCTTGATAGGCTGAGCTCTCCAGTTGCGATCCTTCCAATCCTGGGCTTAGATTTGTAGAAGTCACACTTCCTGGGGTCTGATATGCTGAGATGTCCAGTGCTGCACTCTGATTGGTTGTTGGAGAAGTCGGTGTGGTCAATGGGCAAGCAGAGCTCCTTCTGTCCAGCAGGTCCAGGTAACCAGTGTCCCACGTAGGGTCAAATGATCCCGAGAATCCCTCTTCCTCAAATTCTGAGCCACTTAGAATGGAACTTCCTCCTTCTTCCTCAGTCTCTCCTCCTGTCTCCCCTTCTGTGTCCCCTCCTCTATCTCCCTCAGCTTTGCCAAAGCAGGTGAGCGTGTACTTCTTGGCTCTCTGTCGACGTTTCTTGAACATAAGCACCCCTTTCGAGTTGGGGTTGGGAGCATCAGTGAGCAGAGATGCAATGGAGCGGCATTTAGTACGAGCTTCTTTCACCTGTTTTTCCACCAAACTTTCCCCGCGCTGTAACTCTGCAAGACAAGAAGAGTACAGAAATAAATCAACTGAAAGAGAATGGAAACAGAATGGAGAAGCAGTAATGGGATTCTTGACGAATACAAAAAAAGACACAGGCGACAAGTACAGGAAACATAACAATGTGATAGCGTGAGTAGTGGCTGATTAATACAGCATTATCACAGTGAGGAGCAGCGATGAACAGTGATAGACAGGAGTGTGTGTTGTGGATTTGGAACAAAGAATTCCTGCTGCTTTCCAGAGATGAGTCACATAGTCCAGGAAGGTTAAATCACAGTGTCTCTCCTGCACAAATCCTTGAGTGTGCATCTGTGCCTGTGTGCGTCATGGATTTTTGTGGGGGACATTTACCCAGTCACGTTTTCAGGCCCTGTAATTACAACATTTTAGGCAGTAATAGTAAAGGATAGTTTTAGGTTGAGTCTCCAGCAGATTAATGCAATGCAAAGAAAAATGTTGTTCTCTGAATTAATGGAAACTGTGTGTTAAAGCAGTATGTGCACATTTGCGTATCCCTGCTTAGTGCATTGCTATTTGGATCTTTTTAGTATCTTGGTTCAACTCACGTAAATATGCTACTGACATAACTGTAGACTGATGACCGACTCTTTCACACGCAACGTTGTTTAACATATTAAAAGCAATGAAAACGCACTACTCCAGCACTTTAAAGTATAGTCTGCAACCTATTGTCTAATTTCCCAACATTTAACAAGAACCAAGAGCTTAACTATAACATGCTTACCACTTATTAGCAATACTGCAACAACAAAAAACAGAACAAAGGGCTGAAAGTTATAAGTTTTAAAGAAGAGACAAAACAAAGAATAATCTAAAAGTAAGTAGTGGTTACCCAAGCAAAGGCTCCTCATTCTTCCTCCTATTTGCTACTCTTAACACACAACCTGAAGCGCATTATAGGCTGGATGCCAAAAGCCCACACCCCAAATACTAATAATATGTCATTACAACATGAGAAGGGGAAACACTGTTGTCCTGTCCTCATGTTATATGACTGCTCTCCTGTTACTCTGTATGTAATTCATTTCAGGTACTGTAAATTACACTTTAAATCTTGAAAAAATTGGATGAAATTACACCAAAAGTCACAGGCTGTTTTATGCGGTGCTACTGCAAAGTCTGTATCACATTTTATGGCATTCCATCCTAACAAAAGACAATCTGCTGGCAGTGCGAGAAAAGAAGGCAGGGGGTCAACAAAGCTATTAGGGTTCAGCATCAGGGAACCATGAATGCCAAAAATAAATAAATAAATTAGGTAGCTGTTTAAATGTTTCAGTCTGGTCCACAGTGCTACGCATCCATTGCATCCATAAAGCCATGCCAACAGTATGCAGCATTAAAAATATATATTAATACATTGCAAATTTTGTACTGTTTATTATTTTTTTCAAGTCCCACAGTAAGGAATAGAGACTGTTCAAATAAAGCACAACAGCATGAGCTGGTTTAAATTGTCTTCACGGCGCAGAATGAGACAGAATGTAAATTTTCAGTCGTTTCAGCATAATCAGTCAAGTCTGCTTACATGAATCAGAAATTTGGTAATTCTTCTTCATCTGAAAATAAAAAAACAAACATTTCACTCCAAAGTGATGTGTCTTCCATTGCTTCTATAGTAGCTTATGTCTACTTCAAAGGGTGTCATTTATCTTACCTGCATACACAGTCCGTGGGAGTGTCTGTCCACCTACATCTGAACCTGCAGAAGATGTGAGGTCCCTCATCTCATGAGTGTGAGTGCACGCTTGTCCTTAACCACCCTCAGACCCTCCCACACACACCCTAACTGTGTCCAAGTCTTCTGTGAGTGGGGAGCCGTTTAGTCTGTGTCTATTAGCCCTACTCTCAGGGCACAGCCCATGTAAAGACCTTTGTCTCTCTCTAGCACCAAACCAACACATGATGTCAGCCCTCTATTCCTGTCGGTGTGACAGGCATCAAACACCTGTCCGGTCTCTGTCACAGACGCACACACACAAACACACACACAAGGACAGGAAGACCCCATCACCAGAGGATATTTAGACGCCGGTGCCAATGCGTGTGTGTATGTGTATATGAGTCCATAAAGCCAAATATAGGTTATAAAGGAAAGTGCGGTCATAACTCTTTGCTGATGTGCTGTTCTCTTCTGCTGACACCTCACACCTGACTAACACTGCACTCACAGACACATAACTCTTTAGAGCTAATAATCCCATATCTAAAACCAATGGGTCTGTGCGTGTGTGTGTGTGTGTGTAACATGAGAAAGGGCAGCTCGCTGGACACCACAGTCATGATTTGTCCTATAGCAAAGGCCTCACCATAAACCAAAGTCATTCAGCTCTAGGGCCTCTTGTACTGGATGACAGATCTTTCATTTCTGCAGTGTTTGCTCATATTAAATCTGAACTCAGTCACTACATAGCTATTAGGTTTAATCAGCTATCATTCTTATTGCCTTGTTGAAGTCATAAGTTAGCTAGACCAAGTAAAGAACACTCAAATGAACAGTCAAGCACATTCTCATCTTAACATCCCAACAGAGCAGTAGTTGCATTCTCCTATTAATCAATTTAGAGTCACCAATAAAGCTAATCTATACCTATGTCTATTTGGGACGTACTACTGTATATATGTGCAGCTGAGTAGTGCAGTTTCAGTGCCACTGCCCTCCTAATGCTACATATGTTCCTTCAGAAAGTTGCTGGAAGGAGACACACAAGTCAGGAGAATATGGAATTGATGAACTTAAAGCGAGAGGTCAAATCCAATGTATTGTGGAAATATTGGTAAGCAGAGGATGAACATTCAAAATGACTAACAAGCTGCTTAATAGATAGAAGACACTCTTAAGTAACTTGGAGGGTTTGGATTTTCTAACACACAGCGCATTGTGTGGAGGTTCTACACAAAATGAAACTACATCAGGGTCAAGGATGAAGCAAAGAGCTTCCATGATCAGGAGATTGCTACCAGAGTACCACAAGACCTGAGGTGAGTGCTGCATAGAAAAATGGAGCTAAACTCAGGTTGTTTGCCCAGCAGCTGCGCACTAACTAAAAAGTTGTTGGAGACTTGTTAAGCGCAAGTCAGCTGACAGTAACATCAGATTGGCAGAGGGGAAAGTTTTTATTTTCATCAGATATCCATGGCATCCTCATGTTGCATTGGAACCACCAAGCAATGGGATAAAATGTGCTTGTTTTAGCTTTTGTGCGCCCACAGCATCCTCACCTTAATTACACTTATAGAAGCTGATGCCTAGCAACGGGATAAAATGACACATTTTTCTTTTTTCTTTTCTTGTGATTTAACTAATGATTTCCAAAGTGTGGACTCCAACTAAACCCTGGAAAGCCATTCATTTTTTTTTAGAATACACAAAACAACTAAAATTTTAATTTTCATTGTAATTTAGCTTGAAATTGCCTTTCATGTTTCTATTAAAATGCAATGGGATTTAAAAACGAGATTTTTACCTACTTTTGTTTAGCTTATTGTTCATAGAAAAGGCACAAATGAGTCAAAACTCAGAAAAGAAAATATTTTATCTGGAAAGATCAGAGATGAAATTTTGGGTGGGCCACAGAATGTCAGAATTTAAAATGTGTTTTTTGAAAGTGCAATTCACAACTAAACCACCATTTATCATTTCATGAACAGGATCGCAGAGAATTTACTGATACATGTAAAAACATATCAGCATGACTTTCATATACACACATTGTCACATCTAGTCTGTCAATCAGAGGTTTGAATAGCTATAAATACAACCATCAGGGCAAATGCTCAGCATACCTACAGTAGAGATATGCTGCCGTTTCAGGGGACAGGAAGAGGGGAGGTGGAATACCTCATGGGTATCTGGTTTATCTCCCCCCATCACCACCAGCCTGTCAATATACACTTCAGTTCCAGGGAATGTCCACCAGAGGGTGATTTAAGACTACAAGCTAACTGCAGTTGGAGCTTTTTTAGACAAACCAGAGAGAGTCTTAGGAATTGTAGTTAAAATGTAAAAACACAGTGGTAGCGACTGAAATAGTACTACTTTACCAGGACACTGGTGACACTGGTGGATTGTCATGAAACTTAAAAGAAGAAACCATATACAATATTACAACAGTGACCAAAAGCTGCTGGTTAGAATTTTATTGAGAAGAAGTGGCATTCACATACAGAGCATGCCGTTAGGTATTAGCACTCTGATGTCAATTATGCATAATTTTCAGCATCACTGTGATGCTTTGTTTCAGTCATTGCTTTATTAACAACTTTATGACAAGAAATGCCAAAAATCCCACTTTTTGTACAGATAATTGAACCTTAAATTTACTCATTACTTTTAAATTCTTTAATCTGCAACTGATACAAAAAGCACTTAAAATTATATAGTTTTAAAATAAAATATATACTCACTGGCTTGCCGTGCTTTGTCCATGTAGGTGGTGGAGAGTTCATCACTTACAGGCATCTGCTGTGGACCCACCATAGGCACCAGATGTTTCCCAGACACTAACATTAGAGCCTCTTTTGCCCTTTCTGGAGACACTAGGGGAGGGCAGGCAAGCCCGTTGCAGCCCCCTGCCTCCTGGAAGCCACTGTCCCCTTCTTCTTCTGCTTCCACCAGCCCCTGATCAGGAGTCGGGGTGATTGTGTGAGGAGTCAGCGAGTTGGGGGTTTGTGTAGGAGTGGTCCACTCTGTCTGGCGAGGCTGATAGATGAGCTCTCTGCGAGGAACACCAGGAGCGCACTGTCCATCCCACATCACCTGCGAGGTAACGCCTGCATCTGTAGCACTCTCATAGCTTGTAAAGTAAAACAGAATAGAACAAAGCTTATCAAATTTATTCTGGAGATTAGAAAGTGAAAGATTTTCATTGTGGCTTAGCTAACTGTATACATCTTAGGATTTAACCCATGTAATCCATTAATATATAATGTGTCCCCCTATAAGTGTTATTCAAATATGACAGGATACCAAGTTCTCAATTTGGTGCTGGAGCTCCAATTCTAAACACTATTAAAATATTTAAAATATTACTTCAAAATAATTTTTTTTTGTTAAATATGGACAGAATACCGCAGCTCAGCTTCGTGGGAAGAATGACTAAAGGGGTGGAACTTCTGCTCTCCATCTCTTACCCACTCATCTCTGAGGTCTCCTCCTCTTCTTGTCTGTCGTAGCGTGAAGGTGAGCGTGCATGAGGAGGTGTGCGACGATGCCGGCGGTGTGTGCGCGAGTTTGTGTCTGCATCACTGTCTGTTTCTCCATAATAAGCCTCACTGTCTGGAGGGGAGGTAATACCCTGGGGTATCTCCACAGAGGAGAGGATGGAGAAGCTGTTGGAGTCTGCATTAGGAGACAGGACCCTCATGGAGGAGCGGGGGGATGCAGAGCAACCAGAGTAAGATGAGCACTGCAAGCTAGAAGGGGCCCTGAAACCACAGGGATGTCAAGGTGTGAAAATACAGTCGGTATGATATGGCTGCAAGACTGTCGTATACTGTATGTGTGTGTCCGTGCTCTGACCTCTTGACCCTGAGCGTTAGTGCATTGCTCTGTTTATCTATGAGGCTCATTGCCTCAGCATGACTGAGCTCTGCACAGGCTTGATCACCAACGGCCACCAGCTCATCGTGTTCCTTCAGTCCAGCTCGGCATGCTTTGCTACGCCTACGTACCTAAAGACAGAAAAAAGGTGACTCATTTATATTTGTGTCTGTGTGACAGCAGAGCGGACACATTGTTTAATCATTACAGGCTCTTCTCTGCATCATCTTTTATACTTTATTAGTTATTAGACCTTTTAGGTGTGAAACCGTTCTAAGATGATCTCTATCATCAACATGTTGTTACCTATTACAGTATATTTGACACAGATCGGGTCACTGAACCCTGATTCTTTCCGGTGGGTAGGCTTGCTGCCACTAGTATGGATATTCACAATACTCAACCATGTCAACACATTCCACAACGCTGCCCACAAGAAAAGTCTGTCTAAAATAATGTTTATATGCTTTCTTTTCCATTACTTGTACTTTTCTTTGCAGGCCTTTTGAGGGAGGTCTATAGTGGGCAGTATGTTGTCTTAATGTTATTGTTGCACAGATTCCTGCCTTTATATTGTCTTCTCTTCTTCTTTTAAAAAGCGATGCACTCTGAAGCTGTGTTTCTCGAACGATTTTGAGCTATAAACCTTTTTTTTTTTTTCAATAAAAACTTAGAGTTTGAAGTTTCTTTAGAACTATAATCCACTTTTCTTTTGTTTTTGTTTTTTCATGATACATGGCTGTATTGGGTTTTTTTTTACTGGTTTAAACAAAATGGTTTAAATTTAAATGTAACTGTTTCAGTTTTTTTCTGGACTAGTGTGTACCATGTATTTTATACTAGGAGTTTAAAGTGAAACGATCTCCCACATCTTCTTCTGTTTGGTGGTGTTTTTTCTAATAGGATTTTATATCAGCACATACTGAACAGCATTTACATGGATAGTGATATCTCTGATAGACTGATATCAGCCAGTAATAACAAACTACATATCATTCTGGTTCTAACAAAACATGGTGACATGTTCGGGATTGTTTAAGGTCCTTATCATCAAACCTGATGAAACCAGCACACTCTTGCCTTAGAATGTCATTGTATTGTTTTTTCTTAATAAAAATCTTTGATTGCTCCTACACAGGCACCTAAACACTCTCAAGTATTTGTTAGCTTCTTTTTTATGTTTGAATACATAAAAGTGACCAAAAACATTCTGCAACATGCAGCTCTCCTTTAGCGGCAGTTATTATCATCCCTGCATCGGAATTAACTTGTGAAGTCATGCAGCTGTTGCTGAAGGTCACTAAGAGATGATGTCATAGGATCCTTCAGGAAATATGTCTGCTGGGGGGTAGACACTACTGGCGGAGTGATAGATCGTATAGCTGGAAAGGCAACTATTCTTGTCTGCTAGATTATAATTACCTCTAAAAGAAAAAGACAAAGCTATCCAGTCTGTGACCTCAGATAAACACACTGATACACATACTTTATCGCTGCTGAAGGTAAAAATGTTAAGTGTGTTCAAGCGCCTCCTTTGCGTTTATCAGTATCTCCTGACCCAATAATCCAACTCTGCCGTCATACAAGCGAGGCAAGGACAAGTTATTTATCTCCAGCCAATGTACACACACATGTACACACACACAGCTCAAGTGAGCATCATGAAAGAAGGGGTTTGAACAGCTGCTTCACCAGTCTGGACCATGGGGCATGCCTGTCATTCACCATATGTCGCCCACATACCCGAAATAAAACCTTGCAGGAAAATCACCCACATTCTTACACAAATGGGGGAAAGACAGATGCTACTATGATGGACAAACACACACACACCAACATGCAATAGTAAAGTTAATTAAAAAGGAAAGAAAATTTGTGTGTGTGTGTCTGTGTGTGTACGTGCGTGCGTCTGTATTTTTTGTGTGGCCAAGAGGTCGTCCTTTTTCCATGCTCAGCTTCCAGCTCCTCTTAGATGAGCTATTCTGATCCTCTGGTCCTCTCCATTCCCAACTGGGCTTATCTGAGGCATGCCCAACCACACATAAACACACACCAACAGACTGAAGCACACACTCATCACTGATCAACCTCCTATCAAACTCCCTTTTTCCACTTGAAAATCTTTAATGAACAGAAGCACGTTTCTGAATCTGACATTTTAGCTGCTCGTAGGTGAACGATGGACTCTCGGTGTGAGTGAGTCCACATTCCTGCTGTCCAGAATAGCTTTTCCCATTAGAGAGCACATTCTGGACTGTCATCAAATACAAACAGAGATGCAAAAAGCCTTTAGAGAAACCCAGCCAGAAAAAAAAAATCTCTTAGTCTTAAAGATGGATTAATGCGTCACACAAATGACAGTGAAACATATGAAACAAGTTCATTACCTGTTGTAGGTGTGTTCACAATAGCCAGATGTGTACTCATACACATGTGTGATATACAAACCTGTTTCAAAGAAATCCAAGGATGGAACTCGAGTCAAAGCCCAAACATGTGTTCACACTGCTCACTGACCTACTAATTCACTCAAAACAGGTGAGTAAACTGGACCACAGCCAATCGAGTGTCAGGAACAATGGCCAGAATTCCCTCTGTCCAGCGTTGTAATGCAATTATTACATTTTTAAAAATTATTTTTGTTTGTGTTGTTTCAACTCAAGCAAAGCCGTTTGTAACATGACTAGAAGCAGCAGGAAAATGCATTTATATATTTCAATAAGGTTTTTTTTACAATCATTCATACGGACAGGTCATCCTCCTTCCCCAAAAGCCAGTTTGGAGCTAAGAAAAATCCCAAACTGTCAAAACTGCGTAAACTTGAAGTGACATAACTTTTGGTCAGAAGTTTATATAAGATTAAACTCTGATTAAAATCATTTTTAAATGAGTTTTCCCATCAAGCAAGTCATTCTTGCCTTTCTAGGAAAGTATATATATATATTATTTAGTTTAGTCTGGATAGTGAATTTGCTCACTTCAGCTTATCTCTTTATTTATTTAAATATTTAGTTGGATTTCATTTTTTCTGGAGTTTTTTTTGTTTGTTTGTTTGTTTGTTTGTTTATTATGTCATAGCAATGGCATTTGTTAGAGGCAAAGTTTAATATTTTCCTAACAATACAAACGCGGACAATCAATTCGTGCTAGTTGTATCAAGCATGACTGAATTTTGGTATTCCAAATCCTAAAAACACCTACACGAACCGGAAAGTAAAATCAGCTGATTCATTTATTCATATTTCAGGTCAGATTACAAACCATAGGACTCACTGAGGCCTGAGCCTACAGTTAACAGCTGCAATCTCCATCAAATCGTCTGCTCACATTACCACCTTGGCAGCAAACTTGACTACGACATACTGCATGCATACACATATATCAGGTCTACTGTACCTTGGCCACCTGTAGAGGTTTTTGCTGCTCAGCTCCTCCTTGAAGTCTGAAACCCCACGGGGCTCCTCCTGAGAGAGACACCACAATCTCCTCTGCTACCATTGCTGCTCACAGCCTGCTGTGTGCCCGTGTGGTGTGTATAGGCTGCTCTCCCCTTCTTCAGTTCCTCACACTCTGTGAGTATCAATAGGTATCTCACTGCTTTCCGTCACTCCACCCATGAGGAGACAGAGGGTGGCTGGCTTTCATCTGCTCACGCTGGAATGCTGTGTCAGAGGGTGGGAGCTCAGCAGGGTGAGAAGGGGCAAAAGTGTGTAGTGTGCTTGTGTGTAAGTGTGTGTGCATTCATCCTCACTTGGATTCAACACTTGCCATGTCACTCTCCAGCACCCTGTCCTGCAAGGGGCACTTACTGATATATCCTCCAGAAATAACCATCAGCACCACTCCCTCTTCAACCCCCCCCAGCTCAGCAGGCCTGACCAGCACCCGCGGCACATGGACTAGTCTTCTTAATGGGTAACTATCCAATCTGACAGTTTCAGAGTGGGTGCTAAAGGGACTTCTGGCTCTGAGGAAGTAGAAGTTTGGAGCTTGAGCTCACTTTGTGATAGCTGTTACAGAACATAATGCATTATTCCAATAAATGAGGAGCTTGGCTGATGTATTAAAGCGTGATCAGCTTCATCACATCACATGTCGCTAAAGGAAGGCACACGATTAAAGAATTTGTACTTGGCTACCTGATCAAAATAACAAACCCATTTGGGATGATTAAAAAGAGAAATTGTCCTGCTTTTTGCAAGCTCAAAATGCGGACAGATTTGGCAGTTCTACGGTATCGGATTCTTCTGGCTTACATTTAAAGGCGCTGGAAGTCAGCCGCATGTGCTGGCACATATTCAGATGGCTACCTCATATCACATTGTGATTATTTGATGAAAAGCCAACACTCATATCCAAGCAAGATTAAACCAGCACCCATGAAACTGGTGGCATGGGCTATCACAAGAACTTTTTGGTGTGTGTTCTGCTCATTGAGATATTGTGTTTTGAGCTTTACATTTACTTAAAACCCTCAATTACTTATTATATTGCAAAGTTTTCTTCTGAGGAGGTTATGTAACTGATTTGGCTGGTCTGTTGTTTGCAGGAATGCTCAAAATGCTACAGAGGACAGACATTTTAAAACCGACAGATTAGATTTTTTTAGGCTTTTACTGAGATTTTGTTTATTTATTTTATTTTATTTATTGGCTGTACCACAGCGATTTGGTGATGATTTACACCAAATGGCAACCCACCCCATGTATCCAAGCTTCAGACTTGTACAAGAAGCACAATGGCTCTTGGCAAGAGGGAAATGGAAGATTTATACAACAGCAGCGAAACCTGCTATGGTTTGGAGATGTTAGCACTGAAAAAAGACAGAAGGCAGAGCTCCTGAGGATACAACAATAGCATTACTATGTACATTTTTAGCTAATTTTACGTTCTAAGTAGGTAAAATACTTATTCAACCAAAGAGTAAAAAGAATATTTAACATAAATAGATTCTGAAACTCGTTTTGAGTGGAACATTCTGCATTGCAATTTTTTAGCAGAACCTATATTAGCACCTAATATTGGTGCTATAGTTCCATAATATAGCGCCTATATCAGGGAAAGTGTTTTCTACACTATTTATATTATTATTATTTACTATTTATATGCCAGATGCCACAAACCTGTAACCCCCGGGATAAAACTTTAATTTGTTGGTATTACTGTAATGAAAATTCAGTTATTCTTAATGATAAGATATTGTCATGTATGCTGCCGGTCCTGAGGAAAAATTTCATTTTCATGTGGAAACATGTAAATGAAAATGAAAAAGAACTAAATTTAAACCTAAATATACATTTCTAATTTTTAAATATGTTTTTCCACTGCATACAAATTTTTATAGTATTTTACTGTAAAATTGGGACTGAAAAAACTCCTCAAGAAAATTAAGTCAGATGTCAGCATGAAACTCACCACCCTGCACAACTGCTATGACATCTGACCTTATCTGAAAAAATCTGAAATCTGAAAAAAGAAAAAAAAAAACAGCTCAAAAGTGGCTCTTTCTTTTCTTCCTTTAGTAAAGGTTGATTACCCTGACCCCAGCAGTACCCTTCCTCCACTGGTTTTTGGTCCCCTCTGCGCCACCACAATTAATAACATGTATTAATATTAACGCTCTGATTAAAAAGACTCCCATTTTACATGTTACATAATTGGCTGCCAATACCGTATACCAATTACACCGTTGCCATCTCAAATTCTCGAAGAGAAGGTGAAAAACAAACCCCAATTCTTACAATGAAACCAAAACTCTCACACAGCAACCTGAACAGCTTCTAGCAGCCACTGCTGCGCTCTCTCGGAGGAAGTCGCTTTGCAGAGTCCGGATGTGGACGTGGCACAGCGCTGCAGCAGTTCCGCTGAATGTCCGCTTCTGATACCGAGAAGGGATTAGTGAGCAACACCCCAGGATCACATCGGCGTCTTAGTTTGTCGGCCGTCGGGCTTCACAGTTTGCATCAAATCTAGGACAGCCTTACTATTTACATCACTTTAGAGGTAGGTTTAGCTTTTAATACGGTTTATTTTTTGCCATCACCGCCTGGCTTCACTTGGGATCTTGGATTTCGCTACGTTTGCTAATGCTTGGCTAATGCTAGGCTAATGCTAAGGCACTGCTCGCACCGCTCGCACCGCTCCGAGGAAAAGCTAGGAGATTACGAGCTAACTTAGCATTTGGTCACAGCTGATGTTGCTGTCATGATTCAGGTTGTCTGGTTGCTAACGTTAGCATGCTGGGTTAGCTGGAGTCTAGTTAAATAAGAAACATGTCCCGCTTTGACCCCTACTTAGAGTCAAAACAGTTACTTGTATAATAAGAGAGGCAAGTTGTTTTTGGCTTTTGGTTGACATGTTGTCTGCTAATGTTAGCATTGCTAGCGAGTTAATTGTAATGCGGCGGCGTTACTACTCGCCAGATTTCACACTTTCCTCCTACAAAACAGTCTTTTCCTTACCTGGCACGTGTTTTCTATTCTTAAACACCATGCTTCTGTGTGAGTTTTAAAAAGTTCTCCGATATTTGGATAAAATTACTAGCCCAAACCTTTAGCAGTGCACATTGGAACAGATGTGGGTCACTCGGTAGGCCCGACGTAGTAAAAGGACAGTTACGGCTCCAGCGATTGTGTTTCTCGCTGTGGCACCTGCACTGCTAAATTATTCAACGGCTCCGCTCGTTTAGCCCGTGTTTGTCTGTCAGACGATACTGATCACTAATGTCTTATATCTGAGGCCTGTCTCCAGGAACAAAGTGGATAAAAAAGCACCACTCAGCCACATCTGTTAGCAGAGTTAAAAGTTGACAGTCTTGGAGTTTTGCTCATAAAGTTGATTTCCCAACTAATTCAGCATTTGGCTTCTTCTCACTGCCTTAATTAGTTATTATTTTGTGTTACTGTCAATTTATGATTGACTTAGTTTCCACGCTAGGCCTGCGCTTCTCATTTGAGATACTCTAGAGTAGTTTTAATCTCTTCAAGTATTAGCTTGTATAAGTAGTTCAGAAAAGTAATTGCAAGACATCATCGACTTTCTGTCGATAGCTAGTGTAGCTAGCTAGTATAGCAACAAAAATTGTTTGACATGCGTTTTGTTGACTTATTTAATCAGTTTGTCAACATCTAAAAGACATTTCTTGGATGGTTAATTTAGTTTTTTGACTTTAAAATCTTTAGCTCCTAAGAAGCTTAAGATATAGCTAGGCATAACTATTTTTTTGTTTGTTTTTTTAATTCTTTTAGTTGTCTATAATACACTTTCTCTATAATAACTTGTAAAACCAAAGAGTTGCATACTAATTTTGCATTTTGTGTCTTTATAGCAGTAAGTGTTTGGTATTAGTGTTTGTCTACTTTCTTTTGGTCTTAATCTTTTTGTTTCATGTTAATTTTTTGTAGCACATTGTGTAAAACTCAAAAGGCTGAGGGTGTGGCCAAGTCAAACATAATAAGCCAATAAAGGTGTTGTCACTGAACCAGGAAATGTTAATGTCATAAGTCAATGGGATTTATGTTAGAAAGTTACAGAGTTTAGAGTCCTGCGTGGCAAAGCTGTTCTGTGTCAGTTTACTTGTTTGTTAGTTCAGGTCCTTAGTGCTAAAAACCTGTTCATTTGGGGTCCATTATGTCTTATCTGAGTGTTAAATTCTTGCTGGTTACTTTAGTTAGACTTACTGGTTAAACTGCTTTGTAAAATACCTTTTCTTAAACGGGACAGTTGTCAGGAAATGTTCTAACATTGTGCAAACACTGCTATGTGGGCAGATTCTCCCTGCGCCTTGAAAGAGTCCATGTTTTTGTTTCAGGGAAACCCAATACCTTCAAAACAGCCTTTATCAGCACTGTCCTTATTTCGGGGGTTTTCACACTACAGGTGCCCTGGTTGTATTATTCCTCACACCCAGGAAACAAGCTAAACAAGTTTAGTCCTTAATTATGACATCTAAGTAACTAACTATTGTTATTTCACAATTTCATCCAGATTTAGGGATGAACTGAGGATGAATGTAAACCAGCACACGCCAATGGCCTCTCCATATGGCCAGCCTCAGCCTGGGTACGGCCAGCCTGGTTACGCTCCCCTGGATGGGAGCTATCCAGCACCCTACGCACCCTACAATGGCCCTGCATCAGCCTATCAGCCTGGGGCTCCACCGCAAGGTAAAGTGCATTTTATTAAAAAATGTGTGCATGAGTGAGACATACAGCAGTGTAGGTAGGGTGCATTTTAAGCATTCAGAGGGATATAACCTTGGAGTGTCCTATATGTCTCCTGCCATGTGAATGATCATGTATGTGTGAGCGAAGTACACCTGTGCATACTAATGTGATTCTCAGCTGCCCTCTCCTTCCTTCATTTTGCTTCATGCACTTCTCTTCATCTTCCTGTATTTGCCTCCTTTCCCTCTTTTCTTCTATTTCAGGTTACTCTCCTTTCACAAGCTTTCCCTCTAAGGCTTTGGCAGCCAACCCAGTCTCTGACCTCCCCTCTCCTCTTGACTTAGGTAACCGGCTCATCTCCGTTTCTCACTCATTTCACACTTCATATGCCCTGCAATCATGAAATCCTCTCTGTACCTGCAAGTGTTATTCTTCCTGCTGTGTCATTTTTCTCAGCATATAATTGAAGATCTTTCTGAGACTAATGCCAGTGACGTTCAAGTACAGCAGCCAACTACATACTAACCTTTGTGTAGGCCAGAAATATAAATTATATCTCTGTTTTGTGACAGACATAAATTTAGTCTTTGAATCCACTGGTCATTACTCATTTTCCTTTAAAACACCCTTCTTTGAAGTCATCTTGCTTCTGATTTGCTGCTTTTGCACACAGAAGTTTTTAACAGCAGGTGGGTGGGGTTTCTGCACTCATAACCAGAGCTATGCATCTTAAATGACCATATTAGGAATATCCTCTCTCTTGTTGACATTGTATAGGTCTAAGAGAGAAAAATGTCTAAAACTAAGGGTTGGACTAACTCATACATATATATTGACCTGATATTTGGTCATGTTTGTTATGAGCATCCAATAGATATTGGGCATAATAGGTTCCCTTTAAACAAACTATTAGGGTGAGAATTACAGTCTGAATAGTGAAAACAAAGTTTCTGTATGAACTTGTCTTACTGGTCGATACTCCTCAAACCCAGCATTTATTATCTTGGTTTTCTATCTGTGCAAACCCGAGAGGGAAAGAATATGTTTGGCTTATAATAGTGTTACCTCAGTTACCAAATAATCATGAATCCACTTTGGTATGAACCTCACTTTTTGTCACTATATGTAGTAATTAATTGGCATTTGCATTTAGGTCCTGCCAGGGGTCCTCCTACCTCTGGAAACTTGCCTGTCTCAGCACCTCAACAGTACAATCAGTACAGTCAGAGTCAAGGCAGCATGCAGAATGGACCCCCACCTCCTACACAGGCACCACCCAGGTAATTTGTTTTTGCCTTTGCTGTACAAGTTCATTGAAGCAGTTGACAGAATCCATTATAACACCCCAGATACTTGTACTGAGACTGTCAAAATGTAGTGCTTTCCTAACAGGAGTGACATGTAGACTACAAACCAACCAAAACACATTTTTTGAAACAGTGACGTGTTAAGGCACTTGACAAACTGCACAGAAACTGAAATTTAAGAAAGCAGGAGCTCCATTCGTTGCTGATACTCTGCATTGCATTTCTTTTTGTGTTTATCTGCTGTTTAAAAGGCCAGATTAGGACAGGTACTGTTGAGGAACCAGGTGAGCTTATCATGCTAGGATATTGTTTTCCTGATTGGAATTGCTCCAAGATACGCTATCAGGTTGTCCTAATCAGTGTGTTAGTTTGGTTACAGTAGAGTTGAGTATACAGACTGAAAGTTTGTAATCAGATTTTTATCCCGCCGCCCATGTTATTTTGAAAAAATGGCCATCATACTGTATAATTGAGAGAAGAAGCTGTGTCAGTCAGCCCTGACCTTCTCTGTGTGCACGTGTCAGAGCAGAGTCACAGCTCAGGGAGAGGACACTCTGCAGCATATCATCACAGTTCCCATGGGTCTGACATTTATAAATATTCAAAGGTTAAATGGTAGAGAAGTAAATTAAGATTTTAGTGATATCAGTACCTATAGTTTTTATTAATACAACATTGTTGACAGCTTATTTGTGGCATTTGCAAGTTCACTAGTTGCTTTCATTTATCTGAGCTTTATAGAAAAGCAGGTATGTGGATGTAGGATAATGTGCCTCTGGGGACATTGGCTGTGGTGATTCTCCCTGCAGCTGACAATATTAACAACTGTTTACAATACCAATTAATTATCCAAACTATATTGCCAAAAGTATTCACTTACCCATCCAAATCATTGAATTCAGGTGTGCCAATCACTTCCGTGGCCAGAGGTGTAATCAGCCATCTAGGCATGCAGATTTCTTTTGCAAAATGTGTGAAAGAATGGGTCGCACTCAAGAACTCTGTGAATTACAGCGTGGTACTGTGCTAGGAAGTCACCTGTGCAACAAGTTTAGTCATGAAGTATTCTTACTACTAAATCCATTGTCAACTGTAAGTAGTATTATAGTAAAATGTAGGACCTTGCTCTGTGATTTTCACAGAGCAAGGTCAGCGGATGCTGAGGTACATAGTGTGCAAAGGTTGTTAACTTTCTGCAGTCTACCACTCCACACTCCAATCGTAATGTAGCCTTAAGATTAGATCTAGAAAAGTGAATAGAGAGCTTCATGGAATGGGTTTCCATTGCGAAGCAGTTGACAAGACATGGATGAGTGAGTTTGGTGTGAAAGAATTTGACTGGCATGCACAGAGTCCTCACTTCAACTCGATAGAATACCTTTGGGATGAATTAGAGTGGAGACCGCAAGCTAACATCAGTGTCTTCTAGTGCAATCAACTACTGAAAGATCTTTGTGTCTCCAGACCTGCTGTGTCTCAGCCGTACAACCAGGGAGCTATGAATCTATCGGGGCCGCACCCTTCTTATCCCCAACACTATGGACCCCCATCCACAATGCAGCAGGTTACCAACCAGATGACAGGGATGCAGATCACCTCTGGCCCACCAACCGCTGCTGGGCCAGGATTTGGTAATTTGAATAGATTTGTTTTTCAGTTTAATGCATGCAGTCTCTTTTTCTCTTTATGATATTTAAAGATTGTACTGTCTCTCGCTCTCTATTTAGCTCCACCTCACAGCTCCCAACCTCCTGTCAGTACTGGATACTCGGCCGCACCCCAGGCCTCCTACACCCAAGCTCCACCCCCCATGTCCTCTGCTCCAACCCAGCCGCCACCTCCCAGCGGCCCTGCAGCTCCTCAGCAATATTATAGCGGCCCACCGCCTTCTTCTCAACAGCCATTCAATTCCTCTCTTCCCCCTACCTCTCAGCAGCAGCAGCAGCAGTTCACCTCTTCTGTACCTCCACATCCTCCTCCTCAGCAAACCTTACCTCCATCCTCTTACTCGGGTCCAGTGCCTCCACAAAGTCAACCTCCTGTTCCCCCAGTGTCCCAGGCACAGCAGTCCTTCCCTACACCCCAGCCCCCTTTCTCTTCAGCACCTCCACCTGTCAGTCAATCTTCCTTTGTCACTGGCCCCCCGCCTTCTGCCCAAGGCTCTTTTCCACCTCAAGGCCCCCCTCCTAACTCTCAGCCTGGTTCTTTTCCTCCTCCTGGCCCCCC
>VUQR01024278.1:119649-130687 GCA_015108515.1 Hemichromis elongatus
CCCTCTTGCCAGTACCCAGGTCCCATGCCACCCCAGCAGCAACCCCCTCCATCTCAGCCATCCCCCTATCACTCAGGGCACCATCCTCCTAGACCTCAAATGCCTCCCACTTCCATGGCTCAGAGCAATCACCTCCCTCCAGGACCGCAGGGCCCACCAGGCCCTCCTGGGCCACTACAGCAGCCTCCATCTCAGCCTGGGATGCAGACAGGATACCCTCCTCAGCAGAATGGTGAGGAGACAGCTGTTAAAGTAAAACCAAAGAGGCTTATCATTTGTTTTCTTTGTATCTCAACTGTTTTACTGTTTTCTGCAGGTGCTTTTGGTCAGGTGAGAGGCCCTCAGCCTGGGTATTCAGGCCCTTACCCTGGGCAACCAAACTATGGAGCACCAGCTCCTGCTCCACCTGCACAGAAAAGACTTGACCCAGATGCCATTCCTAGCCCGGTGAGCTGACACAAATATATATACTGTTTAATTCTCAATTGTTTTGGTTTGGCACACAACACCAATTCTTAAATCTCCAACTTTTAGAATCTGTATTTGATTGTAATGATGTCCTGAGCTGCATTATATTGCGAGGCTTTCTTAATGTTCAACCCTCAAGGAAAATAAATAAATGTAACAACTAGGCCATATTAAATTCATGGCCCAGGTTACATCTAGGCCTTCGCAAATTTAGACCCACATATGGCTTTAGATTATTTTTGTAAAAATTCACTCTTGGTTCTGTGTTCTGCCCAGCAACACACGATCCACACTTCAAATGCAACATTCCTCTACTTTATCAGTGAGCTGTCAGAGAAATCACCCCGAACCATTATAAATAGAAATCCTTCCGGATTAGAATAGAATAAACCTTATTCCACGAATGAGATATTTTGGAGTGTAAAACCAAAATTAAGAGGCATATTTGTAGTCTTTGTAACTTATTAGATCTCATCTTTAATCTTTAGTCCAGTTGAATATAAAAGTTGTGTGGAAAAATCTCTTCACATGATGGATCGTGAACAAAAATAATGAATTATATGATGCAATTTAGTTTAAGTCTTTTCTAAACTGTCTTTAAACATTGCAGCTTTTATCAAAGTAGCATTAGCAAGGAACGTGGAAAAAGTTTCTCAGTGTCAGAGTTGTTGCGTATTAACACATTAATACAGTGTAGTTAATTATAACATCACATTTAACTATGATGTTCATATAATCTATATAAGATTCCCGTTAAAAGTGGAATTTATGCAAAATCTGATTGTATTGCACTTGATTTTATAGGTCTAATTGGAAACTGAGTGTGAATGATTTTTGCATGATGTGATAAATGCACGTGTGTTTACTCAACATCGTCATAAATTTGGATTTGTCTGTATATTTACTATTATTATTTTCATACTGCAAAGGTCTAGAACTGAAGAAATCTAACCTTTCTAACTATGTAACCTCAGATACTAAATATGTTTGCTACCACTAGTTTATTTAAACCTATGTCCACTT
Organism: Hemichromis elongatus; assembly: GCA_015108515.1. Classification (NCBI taxonomy): domain Eukaryota; kingdom Metazoa; phylum Chordata; class Actinopteri; order Cichliformes; family Cichlidae; genus Hemichromis; species Hemichromis elongatus. The sequence goes on from VUQR01024278.1 coordinate 121,141, forward strand.
GAGCTTACAATATTACTAATAACTAATCAATAATTCTGATGTGTTTCTGTCTGCATAACAGCAATGCTGCCTGCTGCTCAGCTCAGTCTTGCTGAGTTTTCTCCTCTCACACTCCTTTTTATCTTTTACTCTTTGTATTTATTTGTTTCGCACAATTTGCTGGACAAACATTTGAATGTAAAGCAAGCGTCTGACATGCCGGCTGTGCAGAAACCGAGACATAGAATAGATCCAGACGCTATCCCAAGCCCAGTAAGTTTCCTGTGTGCCTTTTCCTCTGCTTCATCCATCCTATTCTTTGTGCCTGACTGCCTCCTCTTCCCGCCTTTTTCCTTTACTCCCTCAAAGTTGGCGATGGTGACATTTAAAAAAAAAAGGGGGGGGGGGGCAATTTATGTTATGATCCAGCTGTTGTGTGTCATGGATACATTTTAATATGCTGATATCTGATGTTTTTCGCAGAAATGCCCAGATGAAATTGTCTCAGCCTAAACAAAACAAAACACAGATGCTATTTTTTCAGGGGAAAGTTTAACATTGTAGGAAATGTTTCTTTGTGCTTTCTTGTTAAGAGCTGGATGAGATGATTGTTTCCATCACTATCTGTGAAACTGCTAATCGTTTAACATAGCAAAAATACAGGAAATAGTGATGAGTGTGAGGTATTACCTCCATACCAGGATCCTTAGAGCTCCTTAAGTAACAAGTTATGCTTTGTATAATTCATTCAGAAACTGAATGGTGACGATGAGGCAGGTCTGTGCCACACAGTTTTCTTGGCCATGACCCTTTAATCTTTACTGGTTTCCTGTCTGACTGATTTCTGTGGAATCTTTTCATCCAGTTTGCAACAATAAAGTAAAAAAAAAAGGGTTTTCGAAAGTCTCAAACTGTTCCTCTAAAAATCTGAGTAGTGTCCAAGAGACTGGCATGAAAAATGACTAATGACATAGTGCAACCTTTTAGGAAAACTCAGAATATCACATTAACAGCCTATGCACAAGGTCTTATAACCCCTGCTTACCTCACTGTTTGTGTGTCAAGGCAGCTGGTTCTTAAGAGACCCTTCTGTCTTTCAAAGTGAAATTTAGACACACACACACACGAGGCCTATAATCCTTTTCCATGCTCTGCATGCTAGCCTGGAATGAATTTACCCTCAAGTCCCTTGCATTTAAGGCATGCCTTGATAAATCCTTCCTTATTCCTTTGGGGATTTAATTTTTTTGTTTTTAAATTCTGTCAAAATGGCTTCAGCATGAATCTACTTTATTTTTTTGTCCACTGATCGTCACAGGGTATAGTTGTGTGTTAGTGGCTGCAGATCTCTGTGTGGGGGAGTTGTATACAAGTCCTCTCATGCATGATTGTTTAATGTGCCTCTTTTAGGTTTTGTGAGACTCGGGTACAGAGTGTCCTCTAAATTTCTTATATCGATGCTGTGATCGTGTATGAACACGGACCACTTTTTGTCCTCCTCTCGTTTTTAGATCCAGGTAATAGAGGATGACAAGGCTAAAACTACCGAGCCATTCACCACAGGGGTCAGGGGTCAGGCCCCACCACTGGTCACCACAAACTTCCAGGTCCAAGACCAAGGTTGGTTCTCTTTCTCCTCTCCTCTCCTCTCTGTTTTTCTCAACCACAATTATCCTGGAGTTCATTTCCTTTGTTCAGTTAATAAGAAAACACAAAACTCATTCTTGAAAAGAATATTAGTATTTAGTAATGATAGTAATGGAACAACTGTACCCGTGTTTAGGGAATGCCAGTCCCAGGTTTATTCGTTGTACAGCCTACAACATGCCTTGCACAGCTGATATGGCAAAGCAGTCTCAGGTGCCATTGGCTGCTGTCATCAAGCCCCTCGCCACGCTGCCACCTGATGAGGTGAGTGATTCTTTTGCTCTGGCTTTTTTCTCATTTGGAAATGCAGTATCCTATTAGAAGAAAATCTTCTGTCTTTTTTAAAGGAATATTTTTCATGCAAAAGTATATATCCAGGCTGCTAAATGCCTTTGAAATGTAATATTCTAGCATTTATTTATCCCATTAACAAGCTTCTTTTGCATTTCACCTTCTTCATCATCATCTTCATCACATCTGTATCTTCTGCTGCAAGAGTGGAACAGTTATTACTCAGAGCCAGATTTGATAAAAGATTATTTTTCAGGCAAAAGCCTGATATGTAGATATTATCAGAGGATGCGTGTTATGTCAGTGGGATAATCTCTTCAAATCAAAGGTGGGAGTGGCTGCTTGACCCTGTTTCATGCTGTCATTGCGTGTAATCTATATCCATTTGGATTGGACTTTCTTCTTGCTTCATCTGGGTATGAAATACAACTGTAGGGAAAAGTAGGCATGAATTATTTATTTGTGTCTTGTTTGAGTTATTCTGTCCACATCAGGATGTTTGAAACCTTCGTCTTGTCCTGGTGAAGTTTAGTTTCATCTATTTCTTCTTGTGAATATCTCCTCAGCCCCCTCCACTCCTGGTGGACCACGGTGAGAACGGTCCAATCCGCTGCAACCGTTGCAAGGCCTACATGTGTCCGTACATGCAGTTCATAGAGGGAGGTCGCCGCTTCCAGTGTGGTTTCTGCAGCTGTGTCACAGAGGGTGAGCACGTGTGTCTGCAGTGATATGTGAAAAGATGCAGAGGTACTATAAATGGTACCCTGATGTGCCTCAATGTCATTTCTGCTTTTTTTCCTGCAGTGCCTCCACATTACTTCCAGCATCTGGACCACACCGGTAAGAGGGTGGACTGCTACGACAGGCCGGAGCTTTCACTGGGCAGTTATGAATTTCTTGCAACTGTTGACTACTGCAAGGTAAGACCTTAGATTGAGCTCCACGAGGGGAGAAAGTTTTACTGTGGGGTTTTTTCTTGTGCTTTTAAGTACCTCGTAGAATTTAAATGATAGATCCTGCAGGTAATCCATCATAATTTTTTTAGATTCATTTTATGGTTTAATAATAAGTGATTGAATCTCACTAAAACGTCTTTAGATCTGCATATGATTAAATTATTAATGGCCTTTGGTGGATACGATATTATTGGGATGGGATCTTGACAAAATACATATCACCAATAACAATGGCTGATACTTACTGATACCATTATAGCGCTCTACTTTTTTTTCGTATTTTCAAGTGATTACCTTTTAATATGGTGGCATTTACAAGCAGACTGGAGGTACTGTGAGACTTGTCCTAGTAAATATCATAGTTCCACCTATTTAAAAAGATTAGAAACATATGGACTTAATAGATAGTGTTTGATACTTGCTTATGGTAAGTTGTTTCGTTTTCTGTTTTGTAATTATTTGGGTAAATATGTTAGAAAATTCTTCATTTGGTTGGATGTTGTTGATAAAGTATGAGGTTCCTTTTTTTGTTATCTTGGCTGAACTTAAAAATGTGTGGTGGCTAAAGGAAAAGTCATAACTAGATTTATTAGCTAAGTAAAAATGAAAGTATTTTTGAGCAAAAAATGTGAACGAAGTCTAACGAGCATCATCAAAAGGCAGCTCTAGTTTTCTGTAACTTAAGTCATGTGACATGCTTGATCAAGCTAGGACTGAGGAAATGTGAAGTGGAAAGAATGGGGAAAAAATATATATGTCGTTTACTGTTTTTATTTTGTGTTTGTTTGTTTGTTTCTTAAAGTCCTGGTACTAAAGTCTGAGACCACATCCAATTAAGCAAAGAATACTTCCTGAGCGTACCTGAGTAACTATTAATGCCTCGTCTATTTACAGAATAACAAGGTCCCTCAGCCTCCAGCCTTCATCTTCCTTATTGATGTGTCCTACAACGCTGTGAAGAGTGGCATGGTCAACATTGTCTGCCAGGAACTCAAAACCCTACTAGACTGCCTGCCCAGGTACTCGAGCACAAACCTGAACGAAGAAAAATGCTGCTTATTTAAGCTCATTATAGGGAACGTGGTTTTGATTTATTAATTTATTTTTCTTGATTCAGGGAGAATCCCGAAGCAGAATCTGCAGTGCGAGTGGGTTTTGTCACCTACAACAAGGTTTTGCACTTCTACAACGTCAAGTCGAGCTTGGCCCAGCCCCAGATGATGGTGGTGTCAGACGTGTCAGACATGTTTGTACCCCTGCTTGACGGGTTCCTGGTTAATGTAAATGAAAGCAGACAAGTTATCGAGAGGTGGGCAGCCGTAAACTGGGCATTGACACTTGGACAAATGCATGAATGGACAGATGGGCAGACACATTGATCTAGGTTAATTACTTGCTGTTTATTTTTCCAGTTTGCTGGACCAGATCCCAGAGATGTTTGCAGACACCAGGGAGACGGAGACGGTGTTTGGACCCGTCATCCAAGCGGGACTGGAGGCACTAAAGGTAAACGCTTGTTGTGTTTTGTGTCCAGGTCCAGAAATGTTAGAGACATCTTGAAGATGAATATAAAAGTTAACTTTAAAATTTTGAAAAATCATTAAAATGCCCTTTTTTTTCTCACTTAGTACTTGGTACTGAACAGCTTGGATTAAAAGGGGCTTATGTTATACTTATTAATGTAAATAATGAATAACCTTAAGTTTGCTTTGCTGCCAAATATTAACCCTGTGGGGTCCAGGGTATAATTGGCTGTTTTAGACTACTTTTGATTTTACTTCTGTCTCACATGTTGCCATAAAATTTTTTGATTGGTTGAGATTGTACATTTTTCCACATTAAGGTAAAGCGACAGTGATGGGCAGCGTTGAAACAAAACACTTGTGTATATTTAACTTTTAATGACTAAATCGATTTTAAAAGAGGGGCTTATTATACTTATTTCCACCTCCCACATTTTTATTCTTGGACTCTTCTAGAGTAGCTTTGCATAACTGTTCAAAATAACCATTATTTATCTTATACTGTACCTTTGTGGAGCCCTTTAGTTTATCAACCATCTGAAACGTTCTCCTAATGGCTGCTTGTGACGCAGAAAAGGTTTCTAAAGCAGCAGGTGGAGCTCCAGTGCCATTTATCTGAGTCACAGTCTGATGTCCTGTGTCTTCTCTCCCCACAGGCTGCTGACTGTGCTGGGAAGCTGTTTGTGTTTCACACCTCTTTGCCCATAGCGGAGGCCCCAGGAAAACTAAAAAACAGAGAAGACAAGAAGCTGATTGGAACAGACAAGGAGAAGGTAAGCATGAGACATGACTTTATATTCTAGCAGAACAACTTCTTGTGTTATTTCATACTCATTCCCTTCCTTTTATTGTTGTCCACAGTCGCTATTTCAGCCTCAGGTGGGTTTCTACAGCTCTCTGGCTAAGGAGTGTGTGGCCCAGGGCTGTTGTGTGGATCTTTTCCTCTTCCCCAACCAGTACGTGGATGTTGCCACATTAGGTGTGGTTCCTGTCTCCACTGGAGGTTCGGTCTATAAATACACATACTTCCAGGTGAGCAAAAGTCGTTCTGCTCCTCCTTCAGTTTTATTCCGAATCTGGTGGTTTATATTTATATAGCACGAGAGCTTTGTTTCAGTGTTCTGCATCCAAACACTTTCGAGTCACCACCAGCTGGATTGTATAACTATGTGTTTTCTTTATCCCAGGCTCAGTCGGACCAGGAGCGATTCCTAAACGACCTCAGACGAGACGTTCAGAAACTAGTTGGGTTTGATGCTGTTATGAGGGTGCGAACCAGCACAGGTGAGACTTCAGCACTTTAAAACAAACAAAAAAAACAAAAAGAGATGAAGCATGTAACAACTGACTTTAATTTCCCTCCCCTCAGGCATCCGAGCAACAGACTTCTTCGGCTCCTTTTATATGAGTAACACCACAGATGTGGAGCTGGCAGGCCTCGACTGTGACAAGGCCATCACTGTTGAGTTCAAACACGATGACAAGCTCAGCGAGGAGACGGGGGCGCTCATGCAGGTGTGCATGCTCGTAACAAAATCCTCAAAGGAGAGTGTAAACAAGCCAGGCTTTTCAAAGGGTTTAAGGTTCTTACAAATGGCAGCAACGATGATTTAGTAAAGCATCTGGCATCACACTGTGCTTATGTCAGATGGATAGTGTTCTCCTCTGCAGATATTTTATGAAATAAGGGGCGAGTACAGTTCACTTCCTCTCCTGTGAGTTATCTCATCCTGTCAGTAAACTCCAGGATAAATGTCATGTGCTGCAGCTGTCAGCAGCAGTCTTTGTTCTGTTCTGCAGCCTTGGTGAGCTCTTCAAACAGTTCTCCACCTGCTACAGGTTGTACTGGTTAATGTGGCCCTCGAACTCAAAGTGGGTCTGCAGAATAGAACAAGGGCTTGTCCTCTAGGTCAAGGACATGAAAGACTGAGACTAGCTGTTTAGAAATTAATGTTCAGGTAAAAATAATATATAGAGTTGCCAAATATACTTGTTTGATGTGGAGGACTGGCGATTGAAGTTATTTTTAAGTGGTTTCAAGAATAGGCAAGTTAAGTCGCACAGCTGTGCTGAAGTATAAAAGGTTTTCTGTCTCTGTTCATTCTAATAAAAACTTGTTTTCCCACAGTGTGCCGTGCTGTACACCAGCTGCAGCGGCCAGAGGCGTCTCCGCATCCACAACATGGCCGTGAACTGCTGCTCTCAGCTGGCTGACCTATACCGCAACTGTGAGACCGACACAATCATCAACTACTTCTCCAAATACGGTGAGTTTATGTTGTGCTGTGGAGGAGTGTGAACTGCTTAAATACTCTCACTTTGTTCTCTGACAAGGTGCGAGCAGAGAATTGAATGAATGGCATTTTCTAAAAATAATACCAAACAGCGCTGAGCTGCTCCTGCGGAGCTGCAAATTGCCTAACAGTAGTAAGCTGTAGCTCCTCTTGAGAGCTTGCTGTTATCAACATCTGTGCAACTTTCTAAGTTCACTGACTGAATGAAAGCAAAGACGGTAAATGTTCTGAGAGAGAGAATTGGTTGCAGTTGATTTACATTTAGATGTCAGTGTAATGCACCATAGCAGGTGATACATGTGTGTTTGGTTTCTTCCAGCTTTCCGCGGTGTTCTCAGCAACCCCACTAAGGCAGTAAGAGAAACTCTGGTGAACCAGTGTGCTCAGATTCTGGCGTGCTACAGGAAGAACTGTGCAAGTCCCTCATCTGCTGGTCAGGTACCGTGAAAGCATCCGCATGCATACTCTCAGGAGGTCAGCTTTCACATCCACAAAGGCCACACGCGGTTCACAGAGAGACTCAGAGCTGCATGTTTAATAGCAGGCGTGAAAACCACACTGCACTCAAATAAAACACAACATGACGAGTTTAATCATTGTTTTAATGACACTTTTTATGGATAAAGCAACAAATGAATAATGGAGGCTAAACTACAAATGAGTATTCAGGAGAGGCCATCAAGTGGTGTTTAAATAATATGAAAATAAGCTTTTCTCTTCTGGACATCCCTGTAATCACTACAATTTATATCTGTTTCATATCAAACCCACAAAAATCTGCCTTCCTCATAAACTGATTCGACATATTTACTCGTCATTGGGCGTTTGAATTGATGACAGTGGGTTTTTGTTTTGTTTTTTTTCATTCCCCAGTTGATTCTCCCAGAGTGTATGAAGTTGCTCCCGGTATATCTGAACTGCGTGCTGAAGAGTGATGTGCTGCTACCTGGAGCTGACGTTTCTTTGGATGACCGTGCTTACCTGAGACAGCTGATCAGCTGCATGGACGTTGCAGAGACTCACGTCTTCTTCTACCCTCGCCTGCTGCCAGTGGTGAGAGCGCAGACACAAGCCCACGAAGATCTGCTCTGATCACATTCTCGGCTGGACGCCTTGGCTACGAAAGTCTAAAACTGAGGGCAACATTAGAATGAGTCCATTTATGATATGGCCACTTTGATGCTGCTCACTTGTTCAGTGCAACAGCCTGTTTTATGAAGCCAGATGCGTACAAATTAATACAGTGATGCTCTCAAAGAGCACACAGTGAAGATGCTTTCGGTTTTTGACTATAATGGCTTTGATATCTTATCTGGTATCATTAGTTTAAATATTCAAATTTAACGAGGTCTCTTGCTAAGTCTGTGGCTAAATAGAGTATGAACACAAGATTCAAATCATCAGAAAAACCCATATTCTGTAACATGTGACCACTCTGAGGTAGCTGTGGCTCAGGATGTAAAGTTTTGAGGAGTTCTTGGCAAGATGCTGAACTCCACTGCCTCTTTGGGAGTGTGTAATATGTTAAAAAGCTTTAGAAATACAATTCAAATCAAATTATTTGTTTGTTAGAGCGACTAAAGCTAGTTTGAACTAAATCTACCATCTGATCAGCAGGCTGAAATGCCAGCAGACTGTATCCATCTTAATTTTTTCTTTGTCTTCCAGATGAAATTGGAAAGCGGTTCGTTGCCGGTGGCCGTGAGGGACTCGGAGGAGAGGTTGTCGAAAGGAGGAGTTTACCTGCTGGAGACCGGGCTCCACCTGTTCCTGTGGGTGGGAGCCAGCGTTCAGCAGGAGCTGCTGCTCAACATCTTCGGCACACCGAGCTTCAGCCAGATCGACTCAAACATGGTATTGAAGCGATTTCTAAGTCAGTCATTGTAAATGTTTTATGTGAATTTTACCACAACATAAATATTAATTTTATAGTTTTGTAATAGTGATATTACAGATGTTTCTTGGATTGGTAACGGTTGCCAAAGTTTGGTATCTTTTCTGAATGTTTCTGCTTTTTGTTTCAGACAAGTCTGCCTGTTCTTGACAACCCCATCTCTCAGACTCTCAGAGAGCTCGTTCATTCTTTCAGAGCACAGCGATCACGATACATGAAGGCAAGTTTTCTCTTTTCCTTTTTACCCCATAATGTTTTTGAAAGGGAGCCTGCTGTGGTTTGGGTAGCTTTGCATGATTCATAGTTCAAAATAATCATTATCTTGTTTATACTGGACCTTAGAGCAACCCCACTGGCTATTTTGAAGTCTTTGCATTAACTGTAACAATATCTGTATGTGACATTAAATAAGAAAACGTGCAACGGGTGCAGTTTAAACAAGTAGCATCCTACCTCTGTTGAGAAATAGATTTTTCATCTTCTTCTTCAAGCTGCCCCCTTTAAAGGGTCCCAGCAGCACATCATCTGCCTCCATCTCACCCTATCCCGAGTATTCTCCTCTGTCACACCAACACTCTGCACATCATCGCTAAAATGCTCAGCCTGAAGTGTCTCGAGACCATCTCATAAACCTTCCTTTGCACTCTTCGTGCTATCCTTTTGTCACAATTTTATACACTTGTATGTTTGTCTTGTTGATGTAATTGTGAGCTTGATGCTCAACGCTTGACTTAATTTTATTTTTTATGGACACATTTTGTATTGTCTGCCTCCTCCTCCTCTTTCTCACACACCTCCCTCCTCTGTCGTTTTGCAGCTGATGGTGGTGAAGCAGGAAGACAGGGCCGAGCTGATATTCAGACACTTCCTGGTCGAGGACAAGAGCGCCAGCGGCGGAGCGTCATACGTAGACTTCCTGTGTCACATGCACAAGGAGATCCGCCAGCTCCTCAGCTAGGCCCC
>VUQR01024278.1:130707-142782 GCA_015108515.1 Hemichromis elongatus
GCTAGGCCCCCCCACCCCAAATTCCCACCTTCACCTGTATGAGCCCCCACCACTACCACCACCACACAGATCCACCCCAGTCACTTTTCCACGTGAAAGAAAGCGCTTGATCTTTTTTCTTTTCCTTTTTTTTTTAAAAACATAATAAACTAAAGCTCCCCTTGCTGTCTGTCAGCTGATCAGCAGAGACCAGCTGGTAGATCACATGTGTGCGTGACAGTGCGAGTGTGTATCTGTGTGTGAGAGAGGGAGAGAGAGAGAGGGGGGATCTGATGTTAATAAAGCTTTACTCTGCCTCAAATCTGCTGCTCCACAGCAGCAGGAGTGAAATAACGTATGAGGGAGGGTAATCTACATACAAAAATGAACAATGACGTATGCAACAGACTGACGGAGAATGCGGATGTGGGCTGTAGTTTAATGTCTGTATTATTAGCACTGAAAGGCTGTTTTGGGTGCATGAATGACACTTGGATAGCAAACACTTTTTATATGACTAAATCCCATTACAGTGAAGGACATAGGGAATTAAACAAATGCTGTTCTTTCTGTCTCTCATCCACTATAATCATGGCCTTAGTACCCCCTTCCATTCCCATGCTGCTCCAATCATCTGTAATGTGTGTGTGTGTGTGTGTGTGTGTTTCCAGATGTGAGAGGATTACTGACCCATTGCCCAGTTTTTTTTTTTTGTTTGTTTTTAATCTCCTGCTGTGTCTCCAGGTGCGAGCATCTGACTTTAAGCCCTAGATTAACAACTCAAACTGGAGTCTGATGTGATCTTACCAACAGGATGCACTAAAAATAACGGTGCATGTAATTTCTGTGACTGCTAAATCTTTACAGTAATCGGCAATTCAGATTGGTTTCAATCAGCTTCAGCTGAGTTTCGCTCACCGGGGCGAGCATCTGTCTCTCGAGACTGTCATGAGAGGAAGCTCTCGTTATTTCCAGGTCTATGCAGCACTGAAGAAAGGCCAGAGACGAACTGGAGGAGAAATGAACGAGGCGTGTGAACCTATTATTTTAAGCGTCAGAGTGAGGGGAAACCTGCTCCCGATCGGTTTGTTTGATTGTGGAAGGCGAGTAGTGCTGCAGACTTTATATTAACCGAAGGCGTTGATGTCCGGGTTTGTACGAAAGCAGGCAGAGATGAGCACAGAGCGGCAGCAGACATGTGAACACCAGTTAATGTTTGCAAAGTTTTGGGTTGCCTCCGCACTGAGAAGTTGACAAGCTGTTCAGTGTGTATATAAAATATATAATCTGTACAGAATTAATAGAAAAATAACGATTTTAAAGGCCTGCCTGAACGGCTGTGGTTTGTTGATGGTTGGTGTGTGTCACAAATAGCCTAAATATTAAATCATGGCTTTTACTGAGGAGAGGAAGATGTGCTTTTTCTTTATTTTCTTTTTTTTTTTTCTTTTCTCAATATGTCTGCGTGAATGTGAGGTGTGCAGTTGTGTGAATGTGGGGTCGGTCCTGGTGAATTTCTCGTGAGGAACAGAGGGATCAGCCAACACACACACACACACCACCTGTGAGGTTAAACTCAGTCTTCATTTATCACTTTGTTCCCTTTATAACGATGTGACTCCGTGTGTGTGTGCAGCCCTCTGTTCCGTCTTTTTGTTCACTGACTTCGATTGACCCGCCGTCTTGACTGTAATCTTAATTTCTGTTCCTTTATTCTTTCTTTTTTTTTTTTTTTTTTTTTCATTGCCTCTTGGGACTGCTAATAAAATGATTGTTTAAAGTGAAACTCCACGTTTTTGTTTTTGCATTCTTGTGTTATCGCTGAAGAGAGTCTTACTTACGCATCGCTTTGTGGGGGGAAAAAAAGCAAAATTACACTTCCTCTTATTAACGATCTATGTGTCCGCGTTTTTCCGCATGCTTTCACTTCTCAGTTTCTGGATCCACAAAAGTTCTCAAAGGAAGTCTAATGTAAATTTAGTGTTGAAAAATTACACTTTATATTGCCTAATTCAGTATTTTATTGTCACTGCTGTACTGTGAAAACATCTGACCTTATTAAACAGTTATTTTTAATGATGTCTGATAGCACTAATATCTGACTAGATGTTTATCATGATTCCAAATGATTACATCTGCAGATAGCTTGTGTATCTGAGGCTGCCTGTGATATCATTTGCTGTTATGACCATAAACGGTATAGAAAAGATTGACGTGTAGTCAAAAAGAAAAAGTATTCACAGGACTCTTTACATCCCATAATTTAGTAGCTTCTAGAACAACCTTCAACGGCAATAACTTGGAAGTTTTCAGTTTGACTTCATTGGTCTCTCACATTGTTGTAAAGGAACCTGGGCCTTCTTTACATTACTTGAGTTCACTGAAGTTTGCAGGTATTCTTTTAAGGTTGAGCCAATGCACTTCAATCAGTTTCTGGTCTGCACTTTGATTCGGCCATTGCAGCACATTTGATTTCTTTTTCAACCAATCTGTTGGCGAGTTACTGTTGTAATTGGATTCATCGTCTTTTTGCATGAACCCAGCTTTAGCTGTTGGACAGGTGGCCCCACAAGCCTTCGTCCAGAGTGAAGAAAGTCACTATGTAAAGGCTGCGAGTCATCAGGTGAAAACCAACCGGGTCATCTGCTGTAACTGATGCTCACCAATCAGTGTGTTAGACTATTTAACAACTAGTTGTTTTTTTTTATTATAGGTAAATATCTAAACCATAGCACTAAGGAAAAGGATAAAACAGACTCAATAAATGCACGCTAAAAATGAAATTGTGGTTTTAACAATGTGGAAACGAGCACTGCTTTTAAGTGTGACAGATGTTGGTGTACTTTTTTGCACCTAGCTTCACAGGTTGAGACCAGTTAGGAGTCAATAATTGTTATATGCATTTTTGTATAAGACCAAATACATCCCACTGTATTCAGGGTGTGACCTCTTGTCCGTTTATTGCTTCATTAACAAAAGCCTTGCCCTTATCTCTATATAATGTTTCTGGGATTCCAAATCTGGAGTCCAGTTTAGCACAGGGAAAAGCCTCCACCCATTTAGAATAAGGGTCAAACATTACTAGGCAAGATTTCATTTCTGTACACAGGTTTATTTCTATATAATCCATGTGCATGTGTTGGATTTCCCTGAGGATTATTTGTGTGCATATTTCACACCTTGCACAATTTGCTTGAGTAGTAAGTAAGTCCATATGCAGTAAACACTTTGTTGTAAATACCATCCCTCCTGTTGAGACAATATTGCAGTATTGTTTCTATATAAACCGTTAAGTAGAATTGGTTAGAATTCCCTCTGCATTTTCTACTGCTCTGTTTTGAGTCTTTAGGTGCACTTCCTGTGCAGCTGCTTTTGCAGCTGTATCAACTTTGTGGTTTTCTTGTGAAATTGTATCAATTCCTGTAGTGTGTGCACATACTCAAATTGCTAATTTAGCTGGCATATTAAGCTTAAGTGTGCCAACTTCCTATTTTTTTTCCATTGTTGTGCAAACACATGTACTGCTGAAAAGGCATATTGACTGTCTGTTTGTAATGTAACTGCTTTATGTTTTGCCCATTTACAGGCTTCAGTTAACACGACTAATTTTGCAGCTTGGGCAGAATAACGGTTTGGGAGTTTGCGGGCTATCGCAGCGTCGGTTAGAGTTACTGCTGCAAAACCACGAGCATTTGTGCCATCTAGGTTTTTTTTTTGCATGACCCGTCTTCTAATGGAGTGTCTAACAAATCTGCTATAGGCAGTGTTGCTTGTGTCGCTACATCGAGGCATTGATCAGGTTCTCCATCTGTCGATCCAGGTAGTGAGAGGGCTGGGTTAAGGGTCATACATCTAGTGTTAGTTACATTAGGTGGAGATAATATTGTAGCCATACAGTGTAAATGGCCTGACGGTGAGAGGATTGCTATTTTGTTTTGCAGAAGTAGCACATCAACTGGGTGCAGTACCAGAGGTTTAAGTGGGTGGTATTACTGATGGTAATAAAGATGCAATAAAGATGTTATATCACAACATACTACAGGATGGCTGATCAACTCATCTACACAAGGCGTTTTGTGGAGGGTATGGTAGCTGTGGTAGTCTGTCTTGAAACAGCTAATGTCTGGATTTTGCCAATTTTGACTTTTTTCTCAAAACAGATTTTTTATTTTAATCTAGAAATTTCATGTGTTCTCAAAATGATCAATAACTTGTTTTTCTTAATGTGACCAGTACTCCTTCAAAGATTTATGACTGTAGCTGCTGGTTGTTTAAAAAAAAAAAAATGAAGCCAGTGAAAATCCATTTCTTTTGTCCTCAGGCTGGATAGAGAAGACGCAGACTCAGTGTATTCAAAGTATATGCAATCACTTTATTCAATAAAACTTCTAAAAGTGAGATGCGCACAGTGTGAAACTTGCTGTGGATCTAAGAGCCTTGGAGACAGAATGTGGGATATATTCTGTGCACCTCCCTCTTCCAGTCACAGTCTATTTTAATTCTACACATCTTACACATAACTGCAAACCATCTAAATTTTAGTTCCTCCTGTCTAGTTTCTATGACCCAAAGGTCATTTGCTGTCATTCTCACTTACTAGCACAAGTGTAGTCAATGTTCTTCTGCAAAGTCTGCACATTCTATACCAGGGGTGGGCAATTCCAGGCCTCAAGGGCCGGTGTCCTGCAGGTTTTAGATGTGTCCTTGGTCCAACACAGCTGATTTAAATGGCTAAATGACCTCCTCAACATGTCTTGAAGTTCTCCAGATACCTGGTAATGAACTAATCATTTGATTCAGGTGTGTTGACCCAGGGTGAGATCTAAAACCTGCAGGACACCGGCCCTCAAGGCCTGGAGTTGCCCACCCCTGCTCTATACTATCAGTATCATATAAGCTGGCTTTTAATATACTGGCCTGTTTTTGAATGCATTAAACAAAACACTTAGAAAATAGGCACTTGGATTATATTTTATAACAGCAGCAAAGAAGTGTATGAAGCCTGCATTCTTTTCAGTATCCAGCAGGGGAACAGTCCTCTGGTGACCTCACTAAATAGTTTTCTATTAACTTTTTGGACTCAATGGTCATGTTCTTTTCAACACAAGATGATTATTCTGTTATCAGTGGTCCCATTTACACAGAAACAAATGATAGAGTGTGCTTCAGAGTGTGGCTGCGACATTAGCTTTCAGGTGTTGGAAGATCTACTACTGGCACGTTCAACATTAAAAGATACTCTAAAGAGACTGAAGTCCAGTTTTTCTGGTAAGTACATTTTTAAATATGTTTGTCATCTAAATAAACATCACAGTGAATAACAGAAGCACCTTCAAAGCAGGCTAAGTAGTTTGTCAGAAATGATCACAGTTGTAAGTAATTTGATGTAATTTGAAATTTGCTGCAGCTCCTTTATCACATTATGGGCATCAGGCTCAGACGTTTAGCATTTAGATAAAACAACATTCTCACGTGTCTCCAGATGAGAAAAGCAGATCGGTGATACTTAGCACAAATAAACCTTTGAGTCCACCCAGCCAAAGTGAAACCCGGGGTAAACAGGCTCATCGAAGGTGGTGTGGAAGGTGTGGAGGAGTTTAAGGGAACCACAGGAGAGCATGTAAAAGGAGAGCGTCCCCGCTGACCAATCCAGGAATACTCCTACTTTGTTGGAGTTGGGTTTGGTGGTTAAAGGAATGCTCGTGCTATTGTGCAAGACTCTGTATCCATCTTTGTTGCAGTTCAAGCCCCAGGAGGAGTTATTTCGGCCTAACCAGCAGTCATGACTCTCTCCCTTCCTGCGTATTCGTCTGTAGGCTACTCCTATGAAGACTCTTCCGGTCCACTCTGTCTCCCAGTAATAGCGTCCTGTCAACCCTTCTTTACACAACACCTGAGGGCAGAAATCAAACCTTTCTGGGTGGTCTGGATATGGCTGTTTGATCCAGCGTGTTGCTTTCCTGTTTTCCTCGGATAGAGAAAGATCTTTATGTGCTGTGTTTGGGTCCAAGGTGAGTTTGATGGTATCTGATGAATCAGATTTAAAATTTGAGTTAATATTTTACATCACACAGTTTTATGAGTTTAAGAGAAAGGAGGGAGGTTGTGGTTACTCACATTTCTTTGGACTTGGCTGAATCCTGAACTCACCACACTGGTCCATGCTAAAATCATAACAGAGGAACAAATACGTTCAGACACTTGCATCACAATTAAGGTTAGTTGTGTACCCTGGTGACACTGCATGCACTGACATTATCTGGTGCACAAACTAATTGTTCATGGTTACCTCACCCAGTTCTTCACCATTTGTATACTGAAATAACCTGTTACTTGTCAGATGTCGTGGGTACCGTCGCTACCTGAGTTTCTCCAGACTGCATCGTGGGTCCTCTTTCAGAGCCATTAGAAGATTCAATCCTGAGTTCCCTGGGTGGTTGTAGCTCATGTCCAGCTCTCTCAGGTGGCATGAGTTCAAAGCAGATGCTAAGTAAATGCAGCCCTCTTCTCCCACTCCGCACAGGGACAAACTGTGAAGAAAGTTATTTCATCCAGTTATCTCCATGACGAGCGACTTCAATTTGAATCTTTCTTTATGCCAATACATAGCCTCACACTCAGGACACTCACTTGAGGGTTTCCAGTTTACAGTCAGAGCTCCTCAGTCCCTCAGAAAAACTTTTCACTCCTACATCATGAAACTCATTGTCACTGAGGTCCAGTAGTTTTAGCAGGCAAGAGGGGGAGCTGATTAATGATGCCAGGTCAATGGAGCTGCGCGTTGTTAGGTTACAGCTTTTCAGTCTGCACAAAGGAAAATGCTGTAATCACATGCTTAATTTTGTCTGAGAAAAAATGAAAGAAACATGTTGAATATTAACCTGAGCGTCTCCACTTTGCTGTTCCTCAATCCACTGGTGAGTTTTATTAGTCCTTCATCTGTCAGATTGTTGCTACTCAAGTCCAGTTCTCTAAGTTGGGATGAGCTGATGACATTGGCCAGGTTCTCACAGCAGGTCAAAGTAAGGTTACATGCATTCAGACTGTAACAGAAAAAACAGCAAGAGAATGGTAAGTAATCCTAGGAAGCAAAATCCCCTTATGTATGCAGATTAGAAATAAGTCTGTTATCCAGCACTGGTTGAAATTTTATGCAAAAACATCGGTCGAGTAGCTAACTGCTTAACATCATGCATATTTAATATATACTCACTAATTTTTTGTTAGGTACATCTGTCTCCTTATCAACTGCTCATTAATACAAATGTCTAATAAGCAAAACAATGCAGTAGGGCTTGTGGGCATGGTCAGGACATTCTGAAACCGAGCATCAGAATGGGGAAGAAAGGTGGTCTAAGGGACTCTGAATGTGACATGGGTCTAAGTATTTCAGAGACTGCTGATCTAGTTTGGATTTTCCCCTCACGAGCTTTACAAAGAAATCCTTGTGTGGTTTTCATATAAAACATGGCCAAAGCTTTAAATAATGTGTTGGGCATATGTAACAGAGATTTGAGCCAATAGGTCAGGCTGCAGCTTCCTCTAAATGCTTGACTTTAAATTTGTTTTTGTTTTTTTTCTATTCTTGTGCCAGGTTAATATAAGCTATGCACAGATGCCTTAATTTGGTCATTTCAGATAGGAAGAGATTAGGAGATGTTACTTAAAAGCACTAGTTTCCGATATCCATTGAGGAGTTAATCTTTTTGGTCTTTTGGATTTTAGTTTTTTCTCCTGTAGAAATTAATAACTGTAAACTTCTTACTTTGCTACTTGGGCTGTTTTCACGACAGGTAGCAGCCTGAGAAGACCCTCCTCTGACCTGGTGTAGTTGCCCAGTTCAAACACACTTTGCTCTTCTTCTGACGTCAGTAAAACAAAAACTAGTGTGGCCCACTGGGCGGCTGAAAGATTGGCTCTGTTAAGGCTGCCTGAGCTGAGGCAGCTCTGAATTTCCTCCACGAGGGAGTGGTCATTCAGCTCGTTCAGACAGTGGAAGAGATTGAGGCACCTGTCCGGTGATGGACTGGACCTGATCTTCTCCTTTATGTGTTTAATGATTTCAGGTCTTGTCCTTTGGTGTGTTCTGTTGTTGATCATTAGATATTTCAGCAGAGTCTGATTGGACTCCAGGGACAGCCCCAAAAGGAAGCGTAGAAAGAGGTCAAAATCTCCTTTCTCACTCCGCAAAGCCTTTTCCACTGCTTCTTTGTAGAGGATAAGCTCAGATGGTCTGAATAGAAAGCGTCGTGACGCGGACGACTTCACCAGGACGTTGACATTGTCGTTGTGGTACATGAGGAAGACGTACAGTGCTGCAAAGAATTCCTGAACACTCAGATGAACAAAGCAAAACATCTTCTCCTTGCACATTGCCATCTCCTCATGGAAGATCTGTGTGTAGACTCCTGAGAACATGGATGCTTGCTCAATGTCGATACCATTCAGCTTGAGGTCGCTTTCATGGAAGATCTGGTGACCTTTCTCGAGTTCTTGGAAAGCCAGCTTTCCTAAAGCCAGGACATTAGCTCTCACACAGTCAGCATTTGACTCTCTTCTTCCTGTCAGCCTCTTCTTCATTGCCTCCTCACACAAGGACAAGAAGTGTATGTACATTTGAGTCAGAGTCTTTGGTGTGTCTTTGCTCTCTTTTGTAGCCATATTTTTCTCGAAAACAGTCGCTGCCATCCAGCAGAAAATTGGTATGTGGCACATAATGTGGAGGCTCCTGCAGGTTTTTACATGTGCTATCACCCGGTTTGCAAAGTTCTCATCACTAATTTTCCTCCTGAAGAATTCATCTTTTTGCAGGTTGTTGAAACCTCGAACTTCAGTCACTAGATCAATGCAGATTGCTGGGATCTGACTGGAAGCTACGGGGCGTGATGTGATCCACACGAGAGCCATAGGGAGCAATCTTCCCCTAATGAGGTTGGTCATTAACACAGCGATTGTGGTGGTTTGAGTCACATCTGACAGTATTTCACAATTCTCAAAGTCCAGAGAGAGCCGACTCTCGTCCAGGCCATCGAGGATGAAGAGCATGTTTTTTTTCACATTAGTGAAAATTTCTATGTCTTTTATTTCAGGGAAAAGCACAACGAGAAGCTCCACTAGGCTGAAGTTTTTCTCCTTCATCAAGTTCAGCTCCCGAAACGAAAGTGGAAATACAAAGTCTAGGTTTTCATTTGCTCTCTCCTCCGCCCAGTCCAGAGTGAATTTATTAGTCAAAACCGTTTTTCCAATGCCAGCAACTCCCCGTGTGACCACAGTCCTTATCTCACAGCCACCTTCAGGTAGAGGAGCGAACAGGTGATCGCTGCGGATTGATTTTTCCTGGCCCACATGGATCCTGGGTGTCGTCTCAATTTGTATCACCTCATGCTCCGTGTTGACTTCGCCTCGTCCTCCCTCGGTGACGTAGAGCTCTGTGTAGATGTTATTGAGAGAGATTTTGTTTTTTTCTGTCGCAAGCCCCTCGAGAATGTGGCTGAACTTCCTCCTCAGAGTGACTTTCAGGTTCTGTTGACATTCTGCATCCTTGTCAACTGAAGGAGAAAACGTTTATTTAAATGGTTTACTTTTTTAAAAATGTAACATTTTTAAATTAAATTAATTAATTGAGAAGCACTCACTTTCAGGCGGCAGAACACCACAGCTGTCTGTGTGGTTGTTGTTGATCTCCTCTTTACACTCTGCAAAACAACACAAAGTTTAGAAGACACCGAATGCCACATTCGCTTAACTGCGTATGTCTATGTGTATCTACCTTGCGTCGCTGAGAAGATATTAATGTTTATGTTGCCAACATTTGAACCAATTATGGAAGGAGCGACCACATTGCCACCACTCTGAGCAGTGTAGTTGGGTTGGAAGTGATGAACCGCAGCCTGAATAAAGGGAACTGACTCACAAAGAAAGCAACAATAAGAAATCACTGAAGAAAAAATGGTTGCTGGTGCTTTTCAGATTATCCTTTTGTTGCCTTACATTAAAAAAAATGTACACTTACCTTCAGCGAAATCATCTGTTTTATCACTAACGATTGATTGGTCCATTTTTTTTTAACAGTACTTTAATCTTCATGTAGTTTCTGTCAGAGAATACTCCTTGTCCATCATCTCTGACTGTTCACTGAAGTTCTTCGCTTCCAAACATTCAACTAGATGGTCACTAAATATATATAAACAAAGCCTTTTTTCTTTTTTTTTTAACTGTTACAGATTTACACCATTAAATCTAACAGACCAAAAGACGAACACATGTCTGCCTACTTAAGTGAAACTGCCACTTAAATAACACACTGGTAGATGGTATTGAAGGGGAAGCTCAGCTTACTTCATGAGAAAAACAGGAAGTATGGTTTCTTGCCTGCACAGACAATCTGCCTCCTTAAATGAACCACAAAAGTTTCGTTTACTGAAAAAATTGAAATTCAAAACAGCTGGAACATATTTTGTTTTATTTGATTGATTGATTGATTGATTTTTGACAAACCTACTTGGTGTCCAACAAAAAACATTTTTTTAGGGTAAATTTAACCAATACATCAGACATAGATTCAAACACAGGCTCAGCAAATACAGTGGCAGACGACACTTAAATTATCCAACATGAGTCTACACAAACAAAATGTCCACAAAAGGCCAAGAAAGTCCCAAATCAGACAGTAAATAAATCAAATGAATTAATTCACCTCATTTAAATATGACAGAATATTTAAACTTTTGAGCTGATAAATAAAAAGGGTTTTTGTTTGTTTAGTTTCAGAATGAAACTAAACAAACAAAAATTTACTTTATAAATACAAAGCCAAGCAAAGTCTTCTATATTCTAATATAATAGAAAGATTTTGCTTTTATTTTTTTTATCAGTTTGGCCAAATTCTCAACATGACCAGGATGAGGAACCTTTAGTTTATCTTTATTGAGACTGGGAACAATATGAGTCAAGTTTGTGTTATTTCACAAAAGGGAAATAAGAGGAAAGCTTTCGAGTCAATTTCTGGGTAGAGATCAGAATGTTTTCTGCTTTCTTAAAAAATATCCAGTCTTAATTTTTGCTTTCACATTTTTTTTAATGCAGCTTCAGACAAAAACATAAAAATAATCAAAACAAGACAGAAATTGATTCTACTAAAATAAAATATTACATATAAAAACATTTCATTTCATCAGTGTGTAGTCAGTCACTGAAAAGACTGACAAAAACATATTTGTTCACAGTTTGGTTTCACACTCTCAGACTTGCACACTGCAGCTGTGCTTGTTAAACACAAGATGGAAGCAAAGTCCAAGTTGTGCTTTGTCAGTTTTACTGCATGCAAAAGACACGATACTGCAAAAAAGAAGTTTAAATGAAGTGAGATCTATAAATGCATAAGAATATCAGGACACATGTGAGAGAATGTTTAACATAAACAGTTCTGCTTTTAATCTGATATAAAGAGGAATAAAGTAACCGATAATATATCATTACTACAACTCATCTTTAAGTGAACAGTGAAACAAAACAAAGCATTTCATAATAAGACCATCTTGTGATGGGTTAACCGCAGCCTGCAGATCACCAACTTTGAAACCCGCTAATGCATTAGATGAAGAGAAACCATATGAGTGGATACAAATACTAAATACTAAAGGAGGAATGTTTGAGAGGGTCATGAAGGAGCACAGGCCCCCTTATCAAGGTTATTGTAGTTAACTGAACTTGTAAAGGTTTTAGTCTTCATCAGCTTCACCAAATGTGACAACAGTCGTCACAACTAATGTTTCAATGCATTTAATGATGAGCACACGGGGAACATTTTCTTTATGTTTGTCCAACACTGAAGTCTCCTCAGTCAGATCTTTAGGCAGAGGAAGCCCTGGAGATGAAGGAGTCAACAACTTTGGGGGCTGCAGATTAAAAAAGCAGAACAGAAAAACACTGATGGTGAGTAAGAAACATTCTTCTCTGGCTTAAAGATTGTTGTCTTTTTAGCTGCTAATCATCTTCTCTAATCCTGGACTGGAGGGGTTACACATTTATCCTTGTGTTCTGGGGTTCTCATTTTTTATTCTCAATACAGTGACTGTGTGGAAAAAGTTAGTGTTT
>VUQR01024281.1:8222-19222 GCA_015108515.1 Hemichromis elongatus
TGTATATATGTGTATATATATATATATATATATATGTATATATATGTATATATGTATATATATGTATATATGTATATATATATATGTATATATGTATATATATATATGTATATATATGTATATATATATATGTGTGTATAAAAAAATATGTTTGAAGTAAAGTTCAAAGTTCCTGGAACATTCATTTTCATTGTCCGGTCTCATATATGAAGAAACATTTAATATATGAATAAAATGCTTCTACTTATTTAAAAAAAACAATTTTAGAAATTAAACCTCTTGATTTTTATGTGCTGAAACAAGTCTTACACTTTTTTTTCTTCATGTTCATACATACCTGTTCTACTCTTCTCATCCTATTTTTTTTTCCAGAGCTGAAGATGTCCCCAATCGATTAAACTGTAATTATTATTAGAGCAATTACTATTTTTAGTTATGTTTCATACAAAAATGCCCAAAACCTACAGTCCCAGCTTCAGTGATATGATTTCCTGCTTTAGTTTATCTCGTGGTCTTGAAAATTAAGTTTGCCACATCACGTTCTGGCCATTTGTAAATGTTCTTTTTAAGATAAAATTTGTTTCATGTGTATTGAAAGGTGGGGAATCCTGTTACCTCAGCCAAAACATTAAGCACAGCCTATAAATAATCTCTCTGTTTATTTGATTGTAAACTCTTGGATCATGAGTTGAACAGTCAAACCTGGCACAAGGGTATGTTGACAGAGAAATTACCCATATAAAAGCATTAAATCATTTTAATTTTTGAAAAAGCAAAATCTAATATATGTTCACAGAAATGGAATTGTATATACTTAGCAACCCTTAGCAAAAGACTAAACATCTACCGCCCATATTTTTTTGTTGTTAAGTATGAAAGTTTGCCAAACAGAACACAAAACACCATAAAGCAGTTCCATGAGTAATAATGCAGATAAAAATCTTACCTTCATAAGTTTTAAAATAAATATTTTTGAAAAATTGTCTGTCATCCTTGTTTCGGGCATTTTTTTGCAAATTGGAGGCAATATTAAACCTTTTTTTTTTTTAAACTGTTAAAGCATGAATCAGCATATGTTATATGGGACTTACACATCAAAAAATGTCTGAGTATTGGTTTGTTAAAACCAACAAAAAAAACTTGTTGTCCTATAAAGTCCCATATTGGAAAACACTATTTAAAAGCTTAACATTGCAAAAGACTAGAGACAATTTCTGAATGGTACATAGTTACATTTCACAATAATGCAAAAAAAAAAAAAGCATGTAGAATACGTTTCATGTGAGAAATTGTTAGCCACTATTTTTTTTATTTTTTACATCAACTATGTGTGCTTTTGCAGTGTTTTTCTATTTGCTGGTATTTTTCTTACATTGCAGTGCATCTGAACCACGGTACTTTAGGTGAAGCTCTGACACCACGAGTGCAGTGGGCTGCAGGTTTAATGATGATCATTGTTTTAGCAGAGAAACCCGTCTGCAGTCCTGCTATGTTTGCTGTGAAAAGACTTTGAACTTTCTAAGTCAGTTACTTTTTTACCACCATCTGAATTTAGAAACATTTTCCTTTGGACTGAGAAAAATAAATAAATCTTTGTATCCAGGCATGTGGTGTAGATATTATGTTAGATATTTTCACTTGTTTTAAAAATCTCTTCTCCTTCCTGTTGTCTTGGCAAATGCTTTATTTTGATAATTATTCTCCTAACTTTACTCGTGATCTAAACAAAAAAAAAGTTGTCTTTTTGCAGATGAACTGGACATTACATGTTCACATTCATCTCCTGGGACGTCTTTGTCTCTTTTAATAGGGTCTGGGAAGAGCAATGCCGGCAAAATAAAAAGCGCCGAGGCAACGGACGTCTTTGGGGCCAATCTTGGCTGAAACATTTTATCTCGTGCCAGATTCTGTTTCGCTCCCCGAATTCTCTGCCGCATGTGAGTTGTGTGCCAGCGATGGATCTTCAAAGCCTCATTAGCCAGCCTGCCGCTCAGCTCTTGAGAAGCTCCAAATAATGGAATCATCTCTGACAAAGTCTTGAGGGTTGCTTGGCCCTTTCTCCCACTTCACAAACACAGGCTCAAGTGCTTGCAGCTGTGTATGATACCTCTTCAGTATTTCTGTTTACTTTAATAATCACAGAGGACAATGGGTGCTAATGTACGTCTTTGTTTCTCTGCCAGCACCTACACAAATGTCTGAACAACACTGTTTGGAGGAAAAACACAGAATTCATTACGCGAGCACAAAAACCCAAAACATTACATTACCATGAGAATACTGGAGGTTCTAATGGGCCTGAATACAGCAAACAATGATACAAGAGCTCCTTTAATTTAATTATTTACTTTTATTACCGCTCAAGATTCCATTAGCGCTTTTGAGATCATGATAATTGGCAGCGTATGCCAGTGGGTGCATAGATATCTGAAGGGCCTGTTGGCAGGTTTTATGTTTCGTCTTCAAAATTTGGCCAAATCTGTGAATTTCCAATGGGACTGCTCAATAAGACGTGGGTTTCAAGTCTTTGTGTCCATTCAGATGAAAGATGGCCCATTAGAAATTGGCAGCTAGCTGTTTGTTTTGATTAAGCCACATCAGAGAGATAATTTACCTAAATTATTCTGTTATTTTTTTTCTCGCTTTCAAAATAAGCTCATTGTGTCAATACTGTTATATAAAGAATTATATTTTAGTCTAACTGATAAAGTACATTAAGAGAAATGTGTCCATTACTGGACAGCTGATTTTTAAAAAAGAAATCTGTGTTCAGGTTTTTATGGGGGCAGTACTGCATAAAAGACTGACGCACTTAAGATGTTTAGTTCACGTTATTTTTTTTTTCCCAGTTCATCATCCAGTCTTATCAGTGAAACCTCTGATTGGTCCCAAATTCATTTAGCATCAATGAGCATGACAGAATCATTTAGAACAAGAAGACAGTGTCCCGTAAAATGGACTGAAAGCCTGAAATGCACAAAAGACCTGTGGCAAGTTCTTCATGTCGCTTGGAAGTGATTTTTTTTTTCAAGGTATTTTTTCAAAGCAACCTCACTTTTAGTGCCTAAAACTTTGGAATAGTAACGCATGTAAAATCTCCTCCCTTCTTTCTGCTGCTCCCTTCAGGGATCGCCACGGCAGATCTCTTACTCTCAGGTCCACATTCCTGCCTTTGCTTCTCTCTCCTGCCTTCTAACAAACTTTGTTGCTCTTGTTCCTAAATTCTTTCACTCCAATAACACCGCTCATAGTTGATGGTGAAATATTCAGGAAGGAAGAAATTTCACAAACTGACAGTGGCATCCTGTTACAACACCACACTTGGATTCAGTAAGCTCTTTAGAATGACCCATTCTTTCACACTGGTTTGTGAACATAGACTGCATCCTAGGTGCTTGATTTCCTGCAGAAAAGGACTGAAACCCCCCCTTAAATACAAAATTGAGAGGAGTGGCCTAGTACTTTTGTCCTTATACAGTAGTTTGCATACTGAAGCATACAGATGGGCTCAAATTTGGATTCAGTCTGGATCTGGATTCTACAGAACCTGTTTCAGCAGCAGTGACATAGAAGTCAACAATCGTATTTAAGAAGATCCGGAAAGAGTGAAAGAAGCATCAACCGAAACAGATGGTGGTTTGCTGACACCTGTAGCTTATCTCATAGAAAAATCTATGGAAATGTCACTCAAAGTTTCTTTGTAGCACATGCCAGTTAAAAAATGAATAACTGGAGCTCATTTTAACTTAAAGGATCCAAAACTATTCTACAGGTTTCTCTCTAAAATCTGCTAAATCTCTGATAAAATATATACAAAAGAATAATTATAATGAAACTGTCAGTTTAAAGAGTGACGCATCTTCTGACGACCCATAGTTGTATCACATAAAGCCATTTAATTGTGACACAAAGAACAGACGCAGGTGAGACCACGAGTCGTGTCATTGTCTCTTCTGTAGCTACATTTGGAGCCACCTGACAGAAACCGACAGCGCTGCTCCATATCACACCTTGAGACAATTCAATTCTGCGCACCCTTAATAATAATAGTAATCCTATTCGGCAGAGCCTGCATAAGTAATGGTCTGCATACATATTCATAAGTGTACCGTTTCCTTTGCAGGGCCATTTCATTCAAAGCTAACGAATGTGGCGAAACAACTGGCTCGCATCTGGCCCATTCTTTATGTCGCCTCGGTCCTTTGATATGGACCCCAGCTCTTTTCTTCTTTCTCCTCTTGTTCTGTTGTCATACCAGAAGATTATTTTGGATGGAGAGAACGAGGCCAAGCCACAGACACCGCTCACAGCACTGAGGTTGGTGCAGCTGGTTGATGTCACAGGTTCAAGTGTACACACTGAAGTGGACAGATTCGGGTTTAGCTAAAACTGCTGCTGAAGGACACGAGAGGGGGTGTCATGGACGTCATAGGACACAGCGATTTGGATGCAGCTGCATCAATTATTATATTTTCAAAAAATTGTGCAACAGTGCTTTTATTTGAGAATTATACTGCAAAAACATCACAGAACTACTGCATATTAGGGAGAAAATCAAGTATAAACTCCAACAACGTTTATTTAAAGATATCATCAGCATTCCTAGATCTTCCTGCTCGTAGTACTCTGTCTTCACGTCTATGACAGCTCAGTCAGCTGACTGCAAAAACAAAAGCAGTTTAAAGTGAGAACCTGACATTAGATTCATGGCTGACTGACAATGTTCTGAAGCCATTTCTCACACATTAAGCGTTTAAACTGGAAACACCCCAAATTACATTTAAAGGCTTACTTCACACCCCAGACCGTATTTAAAAAATGGATGTAGCGTCTATGTCTGTAAAGTGAAGTCACTGTGTTTAGACTTGCATTTTTTTTCCCGAATGGGTCAGCTTCCTGGTCTGTGACTTCAAAAATGCTTTGCTGATATGAACCTTTTGAAGAAAGTTTGTTCAAATTATCAAGTTATGGTGGTAATCAGAGTCAATAGGACAAATCAGCTTCATCACATGACACGATCCACCACTCACAAAGCAGCTCAGGTTGAGATGTCACAATAGGACATCACTGACCACGACAGCACAGTGCTCACGTCCATTGTTTATATACACTCTATCATCCACACATAGAAAATAACCTCACTGAAGTCTGTGCACAAATGAAGACAATAAAAATATTACTGAAAATACCGCAGGGTAAAAAAGCCTGAGTTAAGATGATTCTATTAAACTTGGACTTCTAAATTAAATCAACAAAAAAAAAAACTCTTTTTATTTAACCCTCGTTCTATCCAGGTTTTTAAAAGCTAAGGGAAATGAGTGATAATGAACTGCATTTGTTAAAGATATCATTAGGGCTCATTATGTGCTGCCATTTGTGTCTTTGCAGACTAACCTGTACACTATGGTTGCCGTGCAGTTCTTGTCAAACTTCCTGACCAACCAGTCAAGCTGCCGTTGATCCAGAGGTACGTTAGCTTCCTGCATGTGTGACAACTTCAATTTCCCAATCGCTCACTTACACAAGAGTTAACAAAAGTTAACCTTCTCTCATAGATTTGTTATCGTCACTCGTGAGGTGTACTGTTACATTATCACTGCGGCATGACAGACAGTTAGCCTGACCTTTACAGCCTTCCTGAAGGAAGAGGTGGAGACTTTCATGGTTCTTTCTTTGTCCAAAGCCTGGAAGAAATCCTTTATGCTTTTATTTTGCTCTTCAAAAAACTTCTATGGAAAAACAAATAGAGAGAGATCTTGTTTTACAGTTAGAAGCATGTTAAAGATGCTGCTAAGAGTTCTGCAGTATGAAATGAAAAAGTGGTGAAAATACAGAATAACTAGCACAGCTGCAATTTTATTGATATTCCCATACACAGTTTTCCCAGCCTTTCTTGACGATTTACCTTAAAGATCCTGAGTGCCGCTAAGTTCCTGTTGACGGAGGCCATGCTGTTATACTGGACACGTAGAGCAGGGCGGGTCACGCGGGTTTCTTCCAGAAGCTCCACAAAAGTCTCACACACAAACACCCTCTGCACTCACACAGTTACATACATATTATGATTTTGTTTCTAATTGCTTTTGGGGGCTTGTGTACAAAAATGGCATTGCACTGTCACTACTCCCACTGCAGTGGTGTACAGAGGCAAAATTACAGCAAACACGTCATTAACCAAAAACAGACTGTAAATTAAAACAGATACTACTTTTATCTACACCTCAGCTCATATTCTCAGGTGAATATTGCTTTGTGGCCCTTACAGAAATATCGATCTCTTGCAGTGCCGATTTCATGTTGTTTTTAACCGTTCTGAGCAGCGTGAGGGCTCCAACTTTCGTCATGGGGTTGGGAGAGAGCTGAAATGTACATCCAAGCACCAATCATGATCTTAAATTATAGGGTGCAATCACGTTAAAATGGTTACGATGTCTTTTACTCACTTTGAGAACCTCGAGGGTTTTGTTGGTGGCCAGGGCCAGGCAGAGCAGCCTTATGGCTTCATCGTCCACACGGTTGATGCTGAGGTCCAGCAGCACAAGTTCGTTTTTTTGTTTCAGCGCTTCAGCCAGCAGCCGTGCCTCGGGCCGGCCAATTCCGCCGTTCGACAGATGGAGCTGCCTCAGTGTCAAGTTTACCTGAGAAAGGAAAAGAGGGAGAGAAGGTCAGCAATGAGAGGTAACAAAACTGAACTAACTTTGCTCGAGTGTGTCATTTTAGTCACCTTTAGACCAGCAATCAGAGCTGCATTGCCGCGCATACAAAAGTGATTCCAGCTCAGATTTAGGACTTCAATACTGATGTTATTTGCTACAAAGAAGTGAAATAAACATTTTTACAAGGTCACAATACACGAGACTAATCTACAAACTACACGTAAAACCTTTAGGAATACTTAATAGTTTAGTATGAAGTAATATATCAGTGAGTCACATTTCTCTTTTATAGGTCTGCTTGCTTTTTTAAAAAAATTCTTTATTTTAGAAAGTCTGTACAGCAGCTAATCCAGGACTTCAAACTACTGAGACCCAAATGTGAAAACCAAATGCTGCCCAACCAAACCTTTAACAGTACATCTGATCATCACACGAGCCTAATATGAAGTATTTAGTTCTTTATGTTTTTTTGATGCATTTGCGTCTGATGATTGGCTCCGCAGAGGTTGATTCTCTGGCTTTACTTCTATTACCAGACAGCCATTGCTTCAGTTTTACTCCTTCCTTACTACTGATGACATATAAGAGGACCAAGACCAAAAACGGTCAAAATTTTTTTTATTTTTTTTTTGTTTCACTTCTATTTCATATTTAAATATGAGCTGTATGCATGGAAATGTATGTAATGTATGTAAATATATAATGTGACCTTTTAGTTAAATCACAACGTAAACAATTTTATTTTGTTTTTACTTATTGAAAATGAACCACCTGCATTACCTCCATAGCCCACCAGGAGGCTACAACACCCACTTTGAGAATCAGTGATGTGCAGCAGAATTTGTCTTTTTCTCTAAAATACCTAAACTAATACAATGATATAGTATAATATCATAAGGGTACACTGACTATACTTCATAATATAAGGAAACTCAACAACAGGACCAAAAACGACCAAACAGCCTTCACAGCGTATCTACTATTAAGAAGCTATAGTCCTCAGCTTCTTAGCAACTTTCTTTCCCATTTTATGATCTATAACATTCTTTGTTATCGTTACAGAGGCATCCTCCCACATGAAGGTTTATTTATACAGTGCAAAAAAGGTACTTCCTAACGTACGGAAACAGACAGGGGGTAGCAATCAGTTGCAACTGTAGAGGCTTCTCTCCTCACTCTACTTTTAGAAACTTTAAGAACCAAAAGAAGACCTGCAACCTAAGAGTGAAGTTCTCTATTAGGACAATATGGTACTACAAGGTCTTTAAGGCATGATAAGGCATGATTATTCAAAATTATGTATATAATGAGAGCAATTTTAAATTCTAGAGTTAACAGAGAGCCAATGCAGAATAAGAGAAATTTACAGCTCCACAGTGAGGATAGCTTGTTTCTACCCTGAGGCTTAAAGCCCAAATGCTATTCCACAACTGTCAAAAGCTGCTTTATCATTACAATTTTGAATTTACAAAAAATAAAAGTACATCTTTGCATTAAATTGAAGGATCTGATGTGAACAGAAATAGAGATGATCCGTACCTAACAGAACACCCAGGTCTTCTCCTCCCGCATCGCAGATGTGGTTGTGACTGAGGTCAAGCTCTTTGATCACATATTTATTCTGTTAGATAAGACGGAAAATTCTGAATTGGAGCTTAAAGCACATATAGACATGACACATGTAAACGTGTGTAATTCATTATGTGTGCAGGACTTAGAATACAGTATTTGGCTGTCTGCACTCACCTCTAATACTTCTGCCAAGCATTTAGCTGCAGAGTCACCCAGGTCATTTCCTAAGAAAACAAAGGGAAATCGCTGCTGTATTACAGTGACAGACAGGAGTTCACGTTAGCATAGCTTAAGACTTGGCTGAGCACCTGAGAGGTTGATGGATTTGATGTAAACATTCTTTAACAGCATTTTGGAGACAGCTTTGGCTCCTTTAATGCCCAGCTTGTTGTTGGAAAGATTCTGAAGAAAAAACATAAGATTTTTTTAAATAACATTAATGCCATTTCTCTTGCACATTGCAGCAGATGATTACATCTAGACCTAACAAAACTGAGCTGTTACCAGACTCTGAATGCTGATGTTTTTATGAAGCATCTTCATCAGATACTGTGTCCCCTCAGCCTGAAGTGCATTATTTTTCAACTCGAGGTGGGTGACTGCACTGTGACTCTGAAACATTAAAAAATAAATTAATCAAAGAATGATACAATATTGTTTAAAAAGTACAAACTCATTTGAAATATGTTACAGACTCATTACAGAACCAGAACCTGATCCAGCATGACCTGCACTACTTAATTTGGTGATCACATGAAAAGCTGGAAAAAAGGATTACTTTCAGAAGAATAGCTAGAGCTTTGGCCCCCAGAGGTCCCAGCCTATAGTGATTCAGGTTTAGAATAGCATCATTCAAGTGGCAGAGGATGTAGGAAACAGGAACGGCCCCTGTCTGCTTGCAGGCCTTTAGATACACCTCTGCCGGGGACAAACTGAATCTCCTGCTGGAGGTGAAAACTGAAATGGAAATAATAAGACGTGACGAGTAAATAAAAACACATCTACTATTACGAAATTGTTTTGTTGCATTAACATACTATCATCTTCCAGGTCAGTGCTGCAATCATCATCACTGTTCCCTACTTGGCCCTTAGTGACCTTGATTTCCTCCTGGGATCCTCTGGACAGGACTGACTGAACAGAGGTCTGTTGCTTTTCCTCTTGTGACTTGGACTGAAAATCTGCACTGTCCTCATGAATGTCATTCATCACAGCACGAGATCCTGACAACCTTAAGTGTATCTTTGGAAGACAACATAAGAGGAGCAGACAGGTAGGATTCACTGCTGCAGACTATTAGGCTATTTAAGCAACACTGTGTACTCGGCCCACCCTCAGCAAAACAGTCATTACAAAAAAATGTTTAAACTCCTGTGCAGTGCCGCTTTTTAGGC
Source organism: Hemichromis elongatus (assembly GCA_015108515.1). Taxonomy (NCBI): domain Eukaryota; kingdom Metazoa; phylum Chordata; class Actinopteri; order Cichliformes; family Cichlidae; genus Hemichromis; species Hemichromis elongatus. The sequence goes on from VUQR01024281.1 coordinate 17,845, forward strand.
ATTAGCATCTATATGCGTGCAAAGAGCTTCATGTGAAAGTTTCTACGCTGAATGCATGATTTACAAATATTCAGATGAGTTCTGTTTAACCGCCCTACAATAAAAGAAGAAAATGTGATCAACTATGCAAAATCCCCAGACTCGGGCAGAAAAAGTGAGATGACAGTCTAAACGGGTTATGTGTGGAACCCCTTCAAAAATAGACAAAAATGGGGCACAATTAAAGCTACCAAGAGCCTACCACCACTTTACACAGTAGCACACTGGGAAATCTTTAGACAACAATCATCAGTGAAAACTGAACTTGATCTTGAAATATCTTTGCTTGAAAAACCCATTTAAACTGATTGATATTTCAATCAGTTTAAATGTTCAGATTTCCTGTCTCCCCCACATTTAAAAAATCCTGGAAACGCCCGTGGCTATTGCTAATGGAAGTATATATAGATATATAATATATATCTATATATACCTGCTGGAGAAAACTGCAGAAATAACACACATATGTTTTATGTGAAGTTTAAAGATCTACTGTACTTAATATGATTTACTTTACAGGGCATTTATTTAACAGTGAGGTAGAAACGCTGCCAGGTAACTACTACTGCATTTCTCAAAGCATTTAACAGTTAGACCAACAGAAGAGGGGGAAACTGCTTTATTCGGAATTAAAACAAATATCTATATAAATATATAGTAGCCTATTTGTCAGAACTTTATCTTTGTTCATAGCAGAGGAATAATCCGCCTACCTGGGAAAAAAATTGTCGCTTTCTAGTGTTAAGAAGATGAGCCAACGGCTGATTTTGAGAAGGAAAGTTATGAAAGATTGCCCACTCCTCAGTAAGGAAAATCGCTATTGGCTTTCCTAAAAGTCGTTATTAGTCGCTAAATGACGTCATCGCCTAATTTGCATAATTGGTCATGCTTGTAAACTATGCTGTAGGAGAGAGAAATAGCACCATGGACGAGACATAAAGTGAGTAAAAAACATCCTAAATGCGTTTAGGCATTTATATTTACAACTACAAGTTACATTTCTTTTAGCAATTATTGTTTTAATATCATAATTCCCACCCTCCTCTTTTATCCGGGCTTGGGACCGGCAAAAGTGACCCAAAATAGGCACTCTGGCGGAGTTACAGTTTTTGTTTTTGTTTTAAGCGCGATTCATTTGCAGTTTGTACGCGTAAGGGTGAACAACATCTGCCCTGACAGCTGCTGGGGGCGACTGCTGCGTGAGTATGGCAAGCGCTTTGACTTGGGCGATGTGCCCACGGAAGCACCGGCTGCTCGTTGACAGTAAGAGCGATACGTGGTTTCATGTCAAAAAGTCGTCATAAGTCTCCAATAATACCAGCAAAAGTCGCCAGATTTG
>VUQR01024284.1:0-14018 GCA_015108515.1 Hemichromis elongatus
CACTGTGCATTATATACACCAGCTAAAATATGGAAATTTAGTTCATATAGAAAAAAGGGTTCGACATTTTAATAGCGACATGCAGAGGGACAGCAATACGGTCTCACTGCATAGCATGCCAGCACCGTTAGCATAGTCATTGCGTAATCCACGCTGAGGCTCAGCGGGCTGTTGCCTCACCGCTCGTCTCTTCTTAGTATTTGAACGGTAAATGTGAAAATTCAGTGATTTTGAAAAAAAAATCTAAAAATGGTGACGTTAAATGGAAAAGAACTTTAAAATACAAATCACTGAATAAATATAACCATTTAATTTATTTTTCAATTTTATATTTCCATGATGACAGGTGAGGCATGGCCTCACCTGCCTTCTCTGACTGCAAGTCACTGGTTTCATACTATGCGTATCAACAATGGTGGTCCTCTTGATTCATTTCAGGAACTGACCAGTACCTCATTTGTGTGCTAAAGCCCTCTACCTCATCTTCAGAATCACTGCAATCAATGCAAGGACCCAACAAATCATATGCACTCAGTGAAAAACACATCAGTGCAGCATATCTAAATGTATACATCGGTGCATTACACATGGTCTGCTCTTTCCCCATTGAAGATCTCTTGATTTTTCTTTTTGTATGATAATCATTCGTGCATAAGGTAAAACATTCAGGGTTAAAATCTGTTTTTTTGCAGGTTAATTTCCTTCTGGGGAATCCTGAAGAGTGACAAACGAAACACTTATGAACAATAACGCATGAACTCTAAAAAACTAACCATTTGACTCACAATAAAACTGGAAGCAAAAATGGAAGTTGCAGTAAGATGAGAAAGTGTAATTAGGACATTCTTGGTTTAAAAATTGCCCTAGTATGCAGTCATTCTGTGTCTAATGGGCCATTTAGGAGAGAAATCTGAGAAATTAATCAACTGTCTGTCACTTTAACCATCCTTTGTTAATATGTTTTGCATTTGCACGCTCAGTCCAATTACTCATTATTGCCTTTATTATCCAGTTATTGTCTAATGTGTGTTCTCATTTTCATCTTTTTGTATGCCGGTGTAGCGCTTAATGAACCAATTTAAATCCAAAGGTAATGTAATGTCGGGTAATGTCAGGGATTTGCCTGAAATATAGAAACAACATTTCCCTAATAATTAATAATTAATAATGAAAATCATCTAGTGCTGTCATCGGGTCACTACTCTGTCAACTGACATTTTTTTTATAGCCCGAAGGTGTGCTTAGCAGGCAGCGTTTGCGTGCTTGGACTAAACTAAAAACAATCGAGAGTATTTTCAATGCTAAAAATTAGCATTAGCAGAATACTGTGATCACAGAGGTGATAGTGTTCATCGTATGAACTAACTGGGAAATGGTCCTGCTAGTTTTACCTTTTGTGATTAAAAGGTACACAGCATCATAGTATGATCCTTATTCAGTGTGCTTATCAAAGAGAGTGTGAATGCACCATATTTCCATGACCTCATGGCATAATTGGTTTGTTTTATATTCTCCTGTTTGAAGTAAATACCTGTTAGTACTTTTCCTTAGGTCTGAATCATACCTTGTAATGACGTGACTCACGTTATTACAAGGTATGATTGTATTAAACCAAAATTGTATTGTGAAATTTATAATAATAAAACTGAAAAAAATGAGAATCAGCAAACAGTGGAGATGATGAGATGATGCTTGGTCAGAAATAAGGAGTTTAAAATGTTTTTCTTTTTATGAAAAGCACAATTGGCATAGTAAACTTACAGGGGGATTTTCCTCTGAATTATGTTGAAATTCAAAGAAGTGTAATTAGACCTGAGCAAACATGCAGAAACAGACACAGCAACGAGATCTGCCGACAGCTGTTTGTGTGTGTGGTTATGTGTGCACGTAGGTGTGTGCATAACAAAATTCGTTTTAGATTTCCTTCAAACACGTTCATATAAACAGCCCGGAATACTGGAACAGCAGTTTAGTTTTTACAATTCTTAAAAGCTTGAAAGACAGTTTTTTATATATAACCACCTTCATTCTTCAACACAGCCTGAACTCTCTTAGCCAGCTTTCTTCTCCTTTTAAGCAGTCTTCAGGAATAAGTCTCCCGGCTTCTCAAAGGACATTGAGGTCTTCTTTGGATGTTAAATGCCTTTTTGTTTTTCTCTGTAAAAGATATTGCCACACTGCTGTGATAATTCTGAGGCTTGGGCTCTGGGGAGGCCAGTCAATGACTGACGGTGCTCCATTGTGTGTTTTTCTATCCGGGTATGCTTTTACTGCACCGGCAGTGTTTTTCAGATAACTTTGTTAAAAATTGAAGCTGTTGCCAATCAGATGCTTTTAAATAGTATTGTCAACATCAGTGTTCACAAGATCACTATGGCAGCCCTAAACATGACAGAGCCCCACTCAGATGGCTTTAGAAACGGTTTCACCTTTTTCCTGACGACTTCTAAATATTTTTAACCCAGAAATCTTACATTTGGATTTATCATTCCATCAGACCTGTTGCAGATGATTTTCAACCTAGTTCTTTGGTAATTTGACAAACCTCAGCCTTTTCTCCTCATTTTCCTTGGGGAGTGGGTTCTGGACAGCCACCCTTACACTAATGAGGCTTCAGTCAACAGTAGATGGATCACCTGAAGGACCTGATGTGTCTCTCAGGCCCTGTGTCGTGTGTTTTCTGGATTTTTTCCTATTTCATAAGGACCTGACTTTCAGATACTGTTCATCTGCTGTAGATCATTTTCAAGGCCTGCCACATCTTCTTTCGTCCTCCATTTGTCCACTTTTTTAAGTACACATTGTACATTATGCTAGAATATGGCAACTTTTTAGCTAATAGCTCTTTGGGAATCATACTATTGTATGTCTGTCAAACTGTGTTATCTTTGGAGCTTCATAAATTCAATCAGCTAAAGAAATGGAAACAAATGATGTGTTCTTACAACAGACTGCTAAAACCAAAGATACAATTTAAAATTGGCTTTTTGCTAAGTTTTCTGTTATTTGTAAAAACAACACTGGTTCATCCTGTAAGTTAAGAACTTTTTTATGCTTCAGTGATTCATAGGTCAGTGTTAAGAGGTTCAATAAGCATTCCATTTGAGTAATTGTTTTTTTGGTGCTGAAGCACTGCAGTATTCTATACGCGTCAGACTGCTGTCTTGGGCATTTGTCCTCAATTCAGCTAAGGAAAGGGACAAATTATATCTTTTGTTGCTAAAGTGCCTAAAGGTACAATTTAAATGTTGTTCTTTGTTAATATTTTTGTTATTTGTAGAGACAACATTGATTCGTCCATGGTTTTTTAATACTTTAATAAGTATTTATACTTTAAGTCAGTGTTAGGCTTAACAAAAAATGTTCAGGTACAAAGTGGACTGAAAATGAGCAAAAAAGTATTTTTCGGCCTGAAGAAGTATTGCTCAAGATCACTTTAAAAATTGTAAGTCTGATTCCTTGGAAGCAAAATACAAAAAAATAAAGGGGTGCTCATTTCTGTATATTCTCACAGTACGGTATATTTTATGTCAATGAGTGACCTTTGTGTATTAAAGTAGTGAATTTGTCTTCTTATGCACATGTTGCTTTGATATTTTACAGAAAGAAGTGTTGCAAGGGCTTTAAGTTTGTTCTGGGCCAGTGCATTCCTGAAGGTATGAAACTGGATATCCCTCCTGTGCTTCTCTGATTATTTTGGGAATTCTTCCCAAACCCATCCAATCTTTTGTCTGATAATGTATAATAATAAAAAGTTAATGGTAGATGGATCAGAGATGCTCAATTTGTGTTTTCTTGCTCACACTAACAAAGCACTTCATTTATGTCCAGACTATGACGTATGTGCCGGCGCCCCCTGTGAGCAGCAGTGTACCGATCATTTCGGCAGAGTGGTGTGTACCTGTTACCCCGGCTATCGCTATGACCGTGAGCGTCACAGAAGGCGAGAGAAGCCCTATTGTCTGGGTGGGTACACCGCATACATATAATAATCAGTGTCATCTTTAAAATAATGTTTGATCATTTGATCTTCCCTGTCGTTTCAAAGGCTTGTGCTCCTTGAGTTTTATTGTACTTGGGGCGAAAAGGTTGCTGAATAGTCACCTCACAACTGTGTTACACTATTTTACATTTATGTTACATTTGTAGCCTCGTTATTAACGTTTAGTTTTGCCTTTGGTGTACTCAGGGCAATTTGCAGCCTAATGTAAAACTGGATTGTAAAAATGTTTTGAAATGATCGAGTGTGTAACGTCAACATTTCTACGATTTCTGATATTTAAAATGAGACTGAGGTTAATTTCTATTTTTACATTGCTGTGACTTTTATTACTAAATAGTGATATATAATATTGTCACATTTGTATTTCTGAATCTCTTGTCTTCTTATCAGTAAAGACAAAATACCTTATGATTAATATTTTTTATATATATTTCTTTAAATAATCATGAGGCTGTGTGTGTTGGTGAAACTTAAGCGACCCGAAGTGACACCTTCTTTTATCTCCCTCCTGTCACCGCATGATGCAGACATCAATGAATGTGCAGACAAAAACATGACTGCATGCTCTCAGATCTGCATTAACTCTGTGGGGAGCTACAGGTGTGAGTGTGAGAAAGGCTACTTCCTGGAAGAAGATGGGAAAACATGCACCAAGGGGGAGAGAGGTGAGATTGACATTTTCTCTTCAGCCAAGGTCACCTCACAGTCAGAGGTGCCCTTGAATAAAGAGACTGACATTTTGTCTTTATTCAAGGGCACCTCTGACTGTGATGTGAAGCTGACAGCTTGTTATTGGTGTATGTGAGAGAGAGAGGAGGCGGAGAAGACGAGGGGTACTGCAAAACACAGACACCTGGGAGCCATTAGGCATCCTCGACCCTTGTGCACGTCAGAATCGTTTTGTCTCCTAAACGTGCTGCAGCCCCTTTGACTCCTGAACTTTCCTGATTTGCTGGGTGTCTTCGAGGAAAGCGCAAATGTTTTAGGCGATAAAAAAGCTTTTTTTTTTTCTTATTTTGCTTCAGATTCAGTTGCGATGAAGCAGTAAAGGGGCGCAGATTTGTTACTTTCTCCCATGTGTTCATCTACGATTGCATACTATATTTCTAGGAAAAAAAAATGGAGAATGAGAAACTGTAGTACATAATCATGCTGCCACTTTATGTCCCGCTGCTTTGTAATATAGTGAGGAAAAATAATATCCAGACAGTTTCACCATTTAACCACAGGCTCGAGACAAAACTAGAAGAGCTACAGAGCCCTGTGCTTTTATGGACTTTCTTTCCATGGGAATGTGAGGTATGTGTAAGTTTATTGATTAAATATTATCGTTTTAATGTGGACAAACGAGCAAAAGGGTGAAAAAGTGGAAATGAAAGAGTTATGTTCAGTTGTAACAGTCTGTTATTAAATCACATAACTCTGAACTCATTTTAAATCTTCCCCTTCCAGAGACTGACTCATTTTTTACAGCCCCCTGCCAACTTTAGTTCAGTAAATCACCAACAATGGTTAATGTACCTTTTGGTTAGTGGATTTGCTTGTTCCCAGTTATTAAAAAAATCAAGTATTTGTAAGAGCAAAACTTAAGCTTATATTCATTACACTGAACCAAGAGGCACAAAGAAAGCAGTCACTATCTGGTTGTACAAATCAGATCAGAATAGAGTCAGAACTGGTCCGTGGACAGTTTCCTCATTTCAGGTTTTCAGGTTTTAATACCTGTTTCTGAAAAGACTAAAGCACAGACAGAAATATAAGACCAAATAACTGTTTTGCTGCTTTTCCCTTAAGAACATAAGCCACTCGTCCCTCACTCTGCTCTCACAGCTTATCAGAAACCCATCAAACAGTTATGAAAACGGCACTGTTGAACATAACAACACCATTGAAATTATTAGACTGTTTTGGCGACAGATTAAATGTAACATGACAGTAATAACAATTTGGTTTCCCTTTATGTGGTCAATATAACACAACTTTGAATCATGCGCTTTAGGTAAACTTTCCCAAAGCATAGCTAACAAGTCAGTTTACTAAGTGAAAACAGTGAAGTCTGTTTACCACAGGGTAGTGGTTTACACATTATGGCTAGCAAGTGAAAGCTACGTGGTTTGGTCCCAGGAAGAGATGGAAACCCATTTAGGGTTACGTCAAGAAGGGGATCCAACGTAAATATCTGCCAAATCAAAAAATGTGAAGCTGCCCACTCTGGTGATCCTTGTGAAAAGGGGAGCAGCCAAATATAGTTAAAGTAAGTTTTGCTGACAGTTTTCTAAGTAAAGCATTATGTTAACATAAGCATTTTCCCATTTTCCAGCAGTACATCTCTTTGAGAAGTCTGATAATGTCATGAATACTGGAACCTGCTCAGCCACGTGTGATGATTTCTACCAAATTAAGATGTCTGTCCTACAGCTTAAGCAGAAGGTAAAAATGTACGCACTGGATTGTTCCATTTCACCCACAAACTCCACAAAAATATCACAAATATGACACTAGTAAGTATTCAGTGTGGAACTGAGAAAATAGATTTTTTGAAAATAATATAAACATAAAAATGTAGATTTTTTTAAGTTTAAGACAAAGTAAGTAAAAGTTTCATTTATTCATATCATGAAAAGGTTAGCAACCCTCGGTTTGAACACCTGTACCCAAGGTCACAGGCGATAGTCTTGCATAATTTTTACTGATCAGCAGGTGAACCACAACCTCTTAGAGTGTGTGTGTGTGTGTGTGCCAGCATGGACAGATGCTTCTGCGTCTTGCATGAATTCTGATTTGTCAGCCCTGGCAGCATGGTGAGGTCTTTAACGTGTTACCCCCAGGGGTTACCAGCTCCACATGATGTTTTACTCAGATCAAAGATAACTTTTTCCTCAAGGATGCTGCTTAGTATACAGAGCAGGAACTCTCCTGGTCATGCTGAATAATGCAGAGGGGTTGCCTGGCCTTCCATCTGGCTGGGTTACTGCTTATACTGCAGTGCAGATAGATGATCAACTTTCATCTTTGGCAGCGGATATAAATTTAGTTTAATTTTACTTTATGTTGGCTGTCCAGGGTGAATGTTTTCTTTCCTTTTTGACACTGCAGGCTTTTGTGAGTCATTGTATGTAAAACTGTTTTAAAAACTAAATGCATAATAGTACAGTCAGAAATTTGGATGTTATATAACCTCCAAATCAGCTTTAAAAAAGACTTAATTAATTCAGCAATTTTTAGCTAACTTTCCATAGCATTTACCATGTTCTTCAACCATTACTTCTTTTTCTGTCGTTACTCCTTTAAGATGGCTTTGCTGTCAAACAGTGCTGGCATCCCTGAGCAGATGACGAGTGAAAAACTCCTATCACCTATGTCTTTACCAGGGCCTCCAGGTTCCCCTGGACCTCCAGGTACGACACAGCCTCAGAGAACACCAGCCTCTTTGAAGAAGTGATGGCGTTAAGCAAAACGTTGAAAGTACTGATAGGCTAGATGCATTTAGGCACACCTTACATTACTGACAGCACATATGCTGTTAGCAGGTTAAACCCCGCAATGGGTTGTTGTTACAGCAGCATAAGATTAGGAAGGGAAAGGTCAATAAGAGGTGTTATAAGTCAATTACAGAAATAATAAAAACAGAAAAATAGAACGATATGGCACAATAAAAATGCGACAATGCTAAAACTGATTAAAAAAAAGGCATTAATCAATAAAATACAAGAGTAATATTTTCTTTTTTTAGTTTTTACAATTCAAAGCCTTGCACAAGTTTTAATTTTAACCTGTTGATAGAGAATTAATATTTGTACCACATTTAACTGTAAACTTTCCTATAGTTAACATCAAATTGTAAACCTCTACATAGCTAAAATGCAAACTTCACGGGTTTTCCGTAAGTTATGGTCATCCCTTGTGCAGGTTTTCCTCATACAATGCAGGCATCGTTGGCACCATCTTAACATTGAAATCTCTCTAGTACCGCTAAGAAGCATCTATTATGCAGAGTGTGTGTGTCTGTGTATGTGTAGTCTCTTCGGTTGTTTCCTGCCCACTCATATCAGTGTGTAATACTTCAGGAGATCCAGGACCAGAAGGCCCTCCAGGGACTTCAGGACAGACAGGGCCTCCTGGACCACCTGGCCCTAGAGGCTTAATGGGACCCATTGGGCCAACACCCGACCTGTACCATGTCAAACGAGGCCCTCGGGGACCTGTGGTCAGTTATTAAATCCCTCTTTTACAATTAAAAATTTATACTGCAGTTAACAAGAAAAACGAATTTTCATCCTGGAGGAAACAAACAGCCTCACAGTATTTTACATCCAATTTGTCATATTGTTCATGTCAAATGGCTTTTCAATCAGAAAGTTTGTGTCCTGATTGTGACCTATGAATATTTGATGTATAGCACCACTCTTACACCAGTTACATCTATTTTTTTATTATTTTTTATCTTATAATTTTACTTTGTGACACTTAGAAAAATGGCTGTTTTAATATGAAAAGCAATAAAATATTGAAACTCTTTTTTTCATTTTAATGATTCACTAAAAGTAATATATTATCAGATAATTTAGTGTAACTGCAGTCTCTCAGTCTTGCGAGGTGGATAAGGATAACACATGGAAATGACAGGACAACAGCTACGGTTGCTTTCTTTGGCTTGCTGTTTTTGTGCTGTGCCAAGTCTTTCCTGCAAGTGTCAACCGTACATGTTAAAGTGTGGGATTGGAATCAAGAATGTGCAGGATGTGGCTATCAAGACATATTTTCTACTTTTTTAAAGCTCTTCTATTTATGCAATCTTCTCGCTGATAAATCAGACTATCAACACCTGCCATCGATCAAATCACAAGCTGCTTTAAGCTAAAATAAGAGCTGTAGAGGAGTGTTTTTTAGAAGATGATCGTGGATGCGTTTTTTTGTCTTATTTATACATTTTATCAGTATACATGCTAATTATCTCCCACTGAAAAGGTATCGTCCTCTCATCACACAACAACCTGGTTAGACTCTAGGTGCAGTGAAGAGGTTTGGTCACCAGGCCACGTGTGTTTGACTTCATGTCTGGATTTCAGAGGTGATGAATGCGTGACTCAGAAACTTTGTAGTGATCTGAATATTGACACTACTCCTTATACAAATATTATTATCCCATGAGAGAGATCAAAGCACTCTGTATTGTCAGTTTGAAGTTGCTCAAAAATGGCCTGGAGGCAGGAACAGAGTTAATTGTGGTTACTTTCACTTGATGGAGCATGATAAAGTAGTTTTGTATTTTGAGAGGCTTTGGGTAAACTGTTTCAGGGAATATACTGAATTCAAAAACCAGCACAGAACAATACTTTAGAGTTTTTGAAGTTTGGAGTTTTTTAACAAAGGTGACTAAAATATGTTTAAAAATTGAATATATCTGGACTCCTTTTTTTTTATTGAACAGGGCTCTCCAGGAGCACCAGGAAAAGACGGTCTTAAGGTGAGTTCAGATGCTTTTTAGTCAACCAGAAATCTTCTTCTTGGGGTCTTTTAAAATATAGCTCTCCTCTAAAAGGCAATTGCTGTACAAGAGTAGAATTTCCAATTACATTGATCCCTTAGGGAGCAAGAGGAGTCATCCCCATTGACAGATTGTATCCCATCTTTAAAAAGAAGAAAAAGAAGTCGGTGCGGTGAGTGCGGAAAGCACCAGCTGGATAGATTTGCCAAAATCACGTCAATCAAAATAAATTTCTCAATAGTTAAATTATTTCCCCACCTCTCCAGATTTGTTCGGGATGAAAAGCACAAGGCAGGTGCCAGAGTACTTGTTAATCCTCACCTGGGTGCTGCACGGGCACACGAGGGGATTGCTGAATTGCAAGTTGATACAAGTTGATAGGCAGTTTTCACAGTCTGAACACAAGCTTTGGTCGATGCTGGAAACATGCGTTTCATATTCTTAGAGAGGGTCAGGATTTTTCAAACTTGTAAATAAAATTCTCAAGTCAGACTAGAGCCCATCCAGAAGGCCCAAGAGGCAACACAGAAACGTCATTGACCACAAATGTGAAGACTATAGATACCTCTGGGCTGTTACTGTTGTTTGGAATCAGCTGGATTTCTTCAGATTGGCCAGTTGGAGATGCTATGATAAGGGCTAACGGGGGGGGGTTTTCTCTCTGCTTTGCCTTGTTGTGAAGCCCTAGGCAAAGGGTTAAAAAAAGAAAGCTCTGGCAGATGGGTAAGTCTGAGATTAGGAGGGGGCACATCCTAGTTACTGTGAGATTTGTTTTGTGCATTTTTCACATTTTTGCATTAAACAATATACGTCCATCCCTCTTGCTCTTTCTTATGATATGCATAACCGGAAGCTCTTGCCCTGCCACTTTGCTGCACTGTGTTGCAGCTGAGTTTGACAGTGGTTCACTCTCATTTAGATGATGATGGTTTTTATATGGCAAAATAATGTATGAACATCACTTGTGACTGTGGCAGTTGTTACTAAGATTAGCCTAAAAGAAAAAGCTTTTTAAAAATAGAACAGAGCTCTCTCTCAGTCTTTGATTTGACCCTTGCCTGTGATAAGTACAGCAGGTCGGTGGTGCAGTGAGTGAGGTAAGATTTTCTTTTTTAGTTTCACTGGGGACTTGATCCTGAACCTTCAGGATGTCAGGATGAATTTAGACTGAGAGCAGCCAGGTGAAGTAGTTCAAGGAGCTAATATGCACAAACCTTGAAACCTTATGAGACTTAACAGTGCTCGTGATTGGACACCAGGGTGGTTGTGTTTGTTTAAAAGAAAAATAAATCATTTACAAGAGCAAAGTATGAAAGCTTCAGAGATTCTCATGTTAAATTGGACCTTGTAACTCTGTTTGCTTGGCTTGTAGATTGAACGCATGGAAAGACTTAGGTGCATCTGCCTTATTGACACAGTACCTTGGTGTTCCTTTCAGCGCAGCTGGGATGTTTGTGTGGATAGATTGGAGGGTTATGGTAATATGTCTCTCAGAGTAACAAATCCAAACCATCTGCCAAAACACTCCCAGCCCCCCTGTGACCCTGAGCATGGCTAACAGGGCAGTCAGCTTAATGTGTATGTGCTACTGTAAATCACCAGGCTGCCATGATACTTCACAGTCGAGCTGTAAAGAGGATTCAGCTTAATGAGGGGCTAATTTTACTTTTTAGCTTAGAAATATATTTGTTATCCAAAGTTAGAAGAGAAGATTTTACACTTTTTATTCTCACATTTTGAGCATGAGCTTTAAAGGTGACAATTAGATATTCTATCTTTCAAACATTACACAGAGTTGATGAAAGCTGCATTGCTCTTTTAGCAAAAATATATTACAACACAGTACATGCTTTTTTTATATAATGTGCTCCCATTTATCCATGAAGCAATTGTGTTTACTCCCATCCTGAGCTCAGTTTTTGCAGTTTGTGAAAGTTCCCATCATGAATTCCTCTCTTGCATTTTCGTTCAGTGTAATTCATCTTAACTAAATATTTGTTTTGTTTCCTCAGGGGGACAGAGGAGCTCCTGGGCCTGTTGGACCACCAGTAAGACGAAGGCTGTCTATACTGAGGCCTAATTATTGTAACTCGTTACTATCAAATAGAAAAGTGTAGTTAAACTTAAAGCATGGTTGGGAAATTAAATGGTATCTCATAGAAAGTAAGAATTATCATCATGCCCAAGCATCCAGTGACCAGTATATCAAACAGCTGGGGCCTTGTTGCAATTAACTCTTGTGTAATAATTAAATTGATATACACAAATAAGCTAAAAACCTAAATTTCTAAATAATTTTTTCTGTATTTCCTTACTCAAACCCAGGGCCCTCCAGGCTCCTTTGATTTCCTGCTTCTGCTGATGGCAGACATCCGAAATGACATCGCTGACCTGCAGAGCAAGGTGTACGGTCGATCTATGCACTCTCCAGAGGAGGACTTTCACACGGTCCCTGACAGTTGGAGACAAAACCAGGACCCTTTAGATATGGGCTCGGGTGAGGACTCTAAGGAAGCGCCGCCTCGAACAGGCGGCGGGCCAAAGAGGAACAGGAAGAGGAAACCAACGCGAGAGAGAACAGAGTGAACAAACTGGAATGAATGAAAAAGGTGTTTTTAAATACTTTGGTGTTTGGTGTGAATACTGAACTGATCTGCCTTCTTATTTAACTTCATAAAAAAAAGAACATATTGTATGCTGTTTGATCACAGATTGTCTATTTTTGTATGATATACAAGATAACGTCATCTATTTTTTAACGAAAATGAGTAGACTGTGCCTTCATGTTCTTTATTGCATATTTTCAGAAACCCACTGTTTCTTTACAGCACATTAAAGAAGTCTCTCATAAAAACAGTTTTTTTTCCCTTTATAACTGTACACAATCAGCATGTGTTGCATCATTTTTGTGCTTGCAGAGTGACTTAAAGCAGCAAAATATAGAATTTTACTTTTTAAACTTAGTGCATTGAGTCTCATCTATTACATGCCCACTGTCATTTTTTAACATTTTGTTGTAACAAAAGTAATGACTCATAGAAATTTTGGAAATACTGCTGTAGTCACACTTAGCAGCAGTGATCAGAGATGTATCTGTGGTTTACCAGTAAGTGTTTCAAATGTCACTGCACCTTATCTAATACAGCATTCCTCAAGGTCACATCTTTGTTTGCCTTTTTAAATCTTAAGAAGCTTTTGACTTATGCCAAGGAGGTGCCATTTTTTCATGAATACATACCAACTAAAACACTATTCCCTTAAAGTAAACACTGCCCAGAGAGTGAGCTTTCTTGGTGGAGGTTTGCGCTCTCAGAGTGCTTCTTGTTTTGTAATGTTTTTGCTACCTGTAAGAGCCTAAATGTGAGAACAGTTTTGATTTTTTATACTTCATTTCTACTTCTTGCAACGACAAAAATAAGATTCATATTTGTTATCAGAGTTTCCTTTAATATAGTCAGTGATGCTTTGCCCTGTGGTGTTAGTCAGAGAGCTGTGTTTTTTAGCCTGTAACTTGATCATTTTAAAGTAAACTTCTTAAAACTGAATTATATCTCCTGCCATGGACTCCAGACTAAAGTTACTGTGCCTACAGCTCATTAGTGTCTTGTTTAGAGACTCAGAATGAAAACCACTTTGCTGCCAAAAACAAAAATGAAACTTTTTACATTTTAATTGGTGCTGCTGTAACACTGTATGCAGATTTAAAATTTACTCTGCAAAATGTACTGTATGGTGAATTTATTGTATATCTCTAAATACTTTATGCAAAGTGGAACATAAAAATAATGAGCTGACTAATTTACCAATCAAGCGTTTCTGAGGAGTGGCGGGCTGTAAAAACAGCGTTCCTGTAGCTGGAAAGCAGAACGCAAACAATTAGGTCTAGTGAAATCAATAGTTTGCTTTGTTTGGGTCAAGTGAGAGTTTTTATGGCATTGGACAGTGATTGTGATTAACAGTGTTTGAAAAATATATTGTATATCTGGTCTAATAATAAACCAACCAAAGTAAAACCTTCTCTGCAAGCACGGGACTTTCACAGAGTGGTGTGAATGACAGAAGACTGAATTTCTAAAATGTTTAAAAAAAGAATTCTCCACCAGAGGGAGACCTTCTCAAAGCCAAAGATAAAGGAAATCATATTTTTAACAGTGCTGTTGATTCGTTGGCAGAAACCAGAGCATTTTCCAAGGCTGGGGAACATTTAAAAAAAAAACATTAGTTAACCCTTGATAAACATCATAAGACTAATAATCACCAGAAAGAGAAAGTTGTTTCCTGATCTTTGCGGTTTTCAGTATGCCTGATTCAACTCTACGTGATGGCGAGGCATATTCAAGCCTTAGGAAACAACAACAAAAAGAAAAAAGCAACATCTGACTTGGCTAATCTATGCACTTCACTTTTTTGTATTATTTATTTTATGGTATTTGGGGTTTTGATTTTTTTTTTTTTTTTTTTTTTTTTTTTTTTTTCAAAAATATTTTTTTTTTCTTCTTTTTTTTTTTACTTTTTTTTCATTTTTTT
>VUQR01024284.1:14038-27450 GCA_015108515.1 Hemichromis elongatus
TTTTTTTACCATTATCCACAACAATTCCAGCCACGTCCACACATTGTGAACGATTTTACCACTTTACGGTATTACCACTGGTCGTATATGGTACCACCCACTCTGTGGCTGAATTAACTTGATTTTGAATTTGAATAAATTCAGATGTGTCAGTGGGGCAAAAAGAAGCACACAGTGTGCCCCATTAGCTAGAAAGCATAGACTGGGACATGTGTAAGAAGCCTTTGGCATAAAAAAGTATATTTTATATTATATTAGACGGATTTTAGAGTTCAGCTACCTTTATCAACGCTTTAATATCCATTCTGCATTTACTAAAGAATCAGCAGAAAAAAGGACAATTAAGCACTTAGTTGTGTTTTTACATCAAGCCTTCAGTACGCATATGAATCCACTAGATGGCAGTAACATCTCAGTCCTGTACAGCGTTTACTGTTTGATATCAGCCCATTAAATGATGCACAGCACAGAGTGCTGACTGAACTCATTAAACTTTGGCGTGTAGTTCACAGGGATCCACAAAGACACAATCAAAACACCGTGATGAATAAAGCTTTGTGGGAATGCTCACTCAGCATGGGTAATGTGTACAAGCTTGTTTATTTTGGGACTCTGTGACATTACCTTTTCTTCTCTCTCAAAGATTGACCTGCAGGCGTCAGAGTGATCATTTTGTTTCTAGAATATCTTTTTCCTCCCCCTAATTTAGATCATATTCACATTCTTTGTCTTTTCTATTAGAAATATTTATGTCAGACCCAGAAAACAAACACAAATTTGTTAATTCTTTGACAGCATCCAAACAGAAATCCATTCAAATAGTTGGAAGTTTTAGATTTTGGATACCAATCTCATTAGACACTACATCTTTGTTAACACATTGTGTATTAGCTTCACAATGAGCCCATTTTCCCACAATGCTGCATGTTATGATTTGCATTTGACTAAAGAGGGACCGATATTTAAGTGCTGGGCAATCCTTTTTTAACAAGCATGGGCTCCTCTTGCATAGAAAGAGACAAAAACAAGGGGAAATCTTGGCAATAAATTTCTCAAATATTCCTTCTGGAAGTAATTAATCACCACTGTACAAGGGCAGGCCTTTAAAAGGATTTCAAATATTTGCTGAAGTGGCCCCTTGTTCCCAATTATATCTCCCTGCTTGCCCCCTTCATTATTTAGAACTGTCCATAGAAAATATGCAACGCTAAATGGGAACATGCACACACACACACAAATAGTCCCCAAAGAAAATGTTTAGTACCAAAAAGGATGAGTGAGTTACTGTGTTGCTAAAAAGGCCTTAATGAGGTAATTTTATTAGTAGCGGCTGCCCAGGACTGTTGGAAACAGATGGAGGAAACAAACAGAGAGGGGCAGCATAAAGAAAATTAGTGCTACCCAATTCATTAATTAATGCATTAGTGTGGGCAGCAAATTAACTGCCCCAAAAAATCTTCCATTCAGCGAAGATTATGATGGAAGAAAAAAAAAAACACATTGTTGCCCTTCAGCGTAATTACAAGACAGTGCAAATTCAATTCTAATGAGGCGAAAGGCACCCCCTTAACATACATCCCCTATTCCCCCTCTCTAAAAGGGCTTGCTCTTGTTGAGGCCTAAGTTTAAGGAAGTATTGAGAGTGAAGGAGACAATGATGAGAGATCGGCCAGGGTCTAAGTGCTTTATGTGCTGCAAACAGGTAGAGAGGATTGAATGGCTCTCTTTCTGGGACTCCTGGGGGGCCTGTCTTCCCAGCACAACAACACTTGGCCCTGAGAAAAGGGCCCGCTGAGGAGCCTGGAGAGTGAATGGACCTGTGCCGTGGTGGGTCAGACTGAATGGCCACAAGTTCTCCACTGATTAAAAACGATGTTGTGCCGGTCCGTGCTTCAACACATGTATGCAAACACACACACTTATGCGTGTAGACACAAAAAACACACACACACACACACATACAGACAGCCCTCACCCTTCCACCTCTCCCTCTCATTGAGTTATCTTTACTCGGGCTTTGTCTCCTCTAATTGGAGCTGATGAGTGACTAATTGGTAGCTTTTTTACAACACCCGGTACTTAAGCAATGGCAAACCGAGTGAGGCAGCATGAGCGGAGTTAATGAGAGGCTTTGCACAAATAAAGGCTTTAAAATGGGCCTGTTTCACAGAATGGGAGAAAAAGGAAAGTTGAGGATATCTTTTGTGTCCTCCACATCTTTCACTGATGTGCAGGTATCTAAAAAGGGAGAGGGAGTGGTGGAGGGCACACAGTGGCTGCTGAAACGTTGAGCACTTGTCTGCATAAAGGGATCTGTTCTGTATTGTTTGGGCCCCATCGTTTAGTGTGTCTGTTAATAATGAGAAAGGGCTGCTCCTCAAATGAATGTGGCAAAGTCCTTAGTGGACAATAAGTGCCCTCTCTTCTGGCCAGACCACACTGGACTGTGTCAAAGCAATCTGAAATGAAGGTTTAGCCCCCTTCTGCATTGTCCGGGGTGAGTGTGTGGCCTGTGTGCACAGAGCCGAGCCTGCGAATAATACAGCGGCAGATCAAATCTACGCATTATTGGCTTAAATGATCATAAAACATTCAAATCTGCTAAGCGTGATAAGCAAAGCGTCTGTGTCTCGTGTGCCTCGGGTCAGCATCAGGCTCGCTGGATGGTAATTAAAATCATAAGAACAGTGAGTGCCCTGGTCCTCAAAGGAGAGAAGTGATTTGCATCATGGTGGTAAAAGTGAGAGCCCGGTGGGACGTTTCCTTAGCGTGCTGTCACCCCAGCAGATATTTAGTCTACGTGATAATGGATTGCTTTGTGCTTTTCTGGTAAGAATAAACACCATGAAGCAACAGGCTTCATTTAACTAAGTCATCGTTCACACCAGGCGGTGACAAGCCACTCTCCCTTTCCTCTTAATGCTTCAGATGCCCAGATCTCCCAAGGACAAATGGCCCCATGCACAACACAACAGGTATTTGTTTTGTCTGTTAAGGCCACTGGGTCCACAATACACAGAATGACAGGAGGACATCCAGCGGTCAAAACCAGGATAGAAAATGCCCCCCAAAAAAGTGACATCTCAAAACCTCATGTGGATCCGAGGCTCGCTGTCATTTCCACGATTATATTTAGTACAGTATTGTATAATTCGCTGGCCAAATATTTGTTCTGACTCATGCAATAGGCTATTCACAGTTTCACTGACCCATTAACAATCCACAGTTTCCCATTGTCCACTTCTAAATGGATCTATTAGCACCACCTTTGTTATTCAAATCCTGCATTTCCCCACAAAGAGTGTGGTTTAACTCTCTAATGAGGACTTCCTCAGACAAAGGACAGATGTCTCTATTTTCTCTGCCCTTACAAATCCACTGGAAAGATGTCGCGAGTGGTAAGAGCCTGCACAACAAATGTTTACAATTGCATATATTCTCCTTCTTGTGTGTTTTGTCTGGCAGAGGATTTCGGAGGTGTGTTTTAATACTTTGCTTTACATAGTAGATTTAATAATAGATCATAGATCAATCTAATACATTTTTCTTTCCACAGCTTCATGCTGTGACAGTTTCCCTGATATTTAAAGACGTTAAAAATAACAGATCCAGTTTGACAACACTTGCGCATACATGTCATATAATGGATTTTATTGTTATGTTGACACAGAGTTGAAAAACAATATTCACCTCTTTCACCGTCTAGAGCAGTTGATCTCCTGTTAACCTTGTTATTTTATTCATCTGCTTCACCGAATTGTAGCCAAATAATTCAGTGGCTCACTCATAGAAATAAAAAAGGCTCCAAAACCCAACAGACCATTTGTTCATGGCTATTCACCCCAAATCTTCTGACTGGTGTAGCCACAATATCCTGTTTTGTTGGAATCACAGGCCCTTGTAGTGGTGCAGCACCCCTAGAGGCAACTGAGGGAAAGTAGGGAAAATTTTGAAGTAAATCAAGGCCTCTGTATATGTTTTAATATTTTATATCATGTTCATCCTCATCATATAATCCCTTGCAAGACCTAATGGAGTGACAACTGCACATGCTAAGGTCACGTTGACCCAGTACGCTTCCCACACTCTCCCATATTTAGTGGATTGTGTCAAATTCCTATTAAGTGTCATTCAGACAGTGCAACGTGGCTTTATTATTTGCACACAGCAGGACTCTGCCCCTCTATATGTGTACATGTGTTTATTTAGTGAAATATCCAAAATGTAAGAAGAATACGGGTTTCTAGTCTTACAATTAGTATAGATTAATAATAAATAAACAACTTCAGTTAGCGTTGTACTTTAGTAGTGCATGTTATCAAATTAATTTAAATACCTCTCTTTTTTTTTTACCTGGAAGGGAGAGTCTTGAGATTAGGACAGTCTTCAGCAAGAGTCCCGTGATCACATTAGTAGAATTAACCTAAAAAATTTATGTGAAAATAATACTAATAATAAAAAAAAGCCTGTGCATTCCCAGAGTGGCCCCTGAGGAGTTTGTCAGTATTTGCAGACAAGTTGGTTTCTTCAGTGCAACCTATTTGCCATCGACGCAACTGGCAATTACTAGGAGGTCTGACAACTCTCTGGACCTGCAGAATGAGACTGTAGCAATGAATTTCAAAGCAGCTGCCAACAACCATTTACCACCAGCCAGGGAATGCACATCTTTCTCCAATGGTTGCTGACACAGGCTTACAGGCCTGTGTGACTGTGACTCGGTGATTTGTTTATTTATTAATTACACCTATACTGCAAGGTAAAATGTCAAAATGTCTTCCATGAAAAAGCATTCTAATCAAAAGCAAAGCAAAGGCGAACTGAATCCACCCTTGACATGTAAATGCTGTTTCACAATTTTTGTCAAATTTAAATTGAATTTGCATTACAGCTAAATATTTGGTTTTTTTTTAAATGGGAGCAAAAATAGCTTAAAGGAGCATGCCAGTTCCAGCCTATCACCAGCAAGGAGGTGGCAATTTGAATATCTGTTGTGGTATACTGTTGTTTGCTTAAGTACAGGCCGCTGCTCCTGGAAGCTTTATTGTAACCTTTTTCCGTTTATTTATTTATTGGTTGTCCGATGGCTTTGGCTTTTTGTTTATTCATGTTCTCATTTACTTTTGTTGGTTGTGTCGGTGCAACGTTAAAGAGACAGAGTAGAGCGGAAGGGGGCGGGACGAAATGGGCCCGAAATCGTCCAATCAGAAAACGCCCTGTTGGCCCAACAGCCATCCCGTCATGCTCGCGGACTCAGCGCTACGTCAGCAGTGATACAGAAACATGGCGGTGCCCATAGCGGAGAGCCCGGCTGTCGGCGCTCGTTTGTTGATAATAACTTTTGTCACGACGCTAATATTTCACAGCAGTGTCACCGACATCGCCGTGGGAGCTTCGACGTCAGAGGAAGCTCCGCACCGCCGGTTTGAGTACAAATACAGCTTCAAAGGACCGCACCTGTCTCAGAGTGACGGCAGTATCCCTTTCTGGATCCACACTGGAAGTAAGTTTGTATCCAGCTGTCATCATCACAGAACAGCTGCCTGTCAAATCGCTTCAAAAGGCGTTTATCCAGCTGGCACGAGCACGGCTGAGGTCATGTCCTGTTTTGGGTTTGTTTCGGTTCGGAGGTGTTCAGAAGCGACAGTGGCTTGTTTTGTTCATTCAAAAGTGCACAAGGAAATACTTTGATTTTAGCACCAGACTCCCAGGGTCAATCTCATTCAAATCTGTGCAGAGCTGAATAAGTCAGAGTTAGGTTAGAAGTCTGACTGGCCCAGGAGAGTGTGCAGACTCAGGCCTCCTCACTGTTGAACTTTCCTCTTGCAAAAATAGGCCTTTGGATTCTTACATCACACTGTGAGTATTCGTGCTGATACAAGAGAGCTGCATCAGCTTATACTGCATTCTCTCTAAATAAACACCTATCAGCGCCTCTACATAATGACCACCTTCATTAGCATTATGTAGGTTATTTCCTCGGTGAACCGTTTAATTTTCTAGAGCTAGATGTGGCTTCATTAAATATGTTAGTAGATGTTGACAGGAAGCAAAGAGAGAGAAAACAGCGTACCCAACATATTATGAATAAACGTTTTCTCTGTTGTCCCCTAACAGCCCCAAAGATTACTGTCACATTTGAATGCATATTAAAAACGACCTGTTACATGTTTCCAGAGCGCAAGCTGATGCTCTTCTTTGCTCATTTTGTCGTACAAGAGCTCCAAACCCATACTTCCTGTCATATAAAACTGCTAAAAAGATTGATTGATTGACCTGGTAGTATTTGAAAATAAAACCCGTACAAACAAACCAGGTGCTAGGCAGTAAAGAGCTTATCAAGTAGGTACAGCTTGATAAGGCTGACGTGTAATAACAGAAAGACACTTCTACTGTAGTAGGAAAAAAACAACAACACACTGAGTTCTTTTCCACAGATTGCTCAAAGTTTGTGATAATTTAGTAAATAAACTCTCTCTGGATCTTCTCTCCATCCCAGATGCCATTCCGAGCGCAGACCAGGTGCGCATTACGCCATCCCTCAGGAGTCAGAGGGGTTCTGTTTGGACGAAAAACAAAGTCAACTTTGAGCACTGGGAGGCCGAGGTGACATTCAGGGTATCTGGAAGAGGAAGAATGGGAGCTGACGGTTTGGTAAGGAGGGGGAAAGCCTTAGTGTGGGCTGATTGTGCAGCTGCGAGGGTCCAGTTTCATTTTCCACTAGCTCATTTAGTGTGTGTACTGCATCCTCGAAGCATTGGGTCATCTGACCTGAGCTGTGCTTTGCGGTCTGCCATGTTTGGCTTTGTGGTTAGCCCAGTGTGGCTAGCCTATGCCAGTCTCTTCCTTTTCCTCCTGATGATTATAAACATAAAGAGAAATCTTTCTAAAGCTAGTAGAAAACTTTTTTTCCAAAGATCATAAGAAAATGTGCATTTTTTTAATAGTTAGCTGACCTTAACCATTCACATGAACTGGCAGAGGAAGAACACTCAGTAATCCAACACTGATTATCATTGCTTCTGACTCAGCTCAGCTCACACCCCTTTCCAATAGAAAAACTTGTATTGAGATTTGTTTTGTGAAATCATGCACACATTGCTCAAAAGCTCTCCTCTATATTGGACATATTACAAGCGTGTTTGGTGGTGATTCCTTGAGGTGGATGGCTGTTGCTGGGTGAATCTGGTTGCAGATCTTCTGCACCAAAATCACGTAGTGATTGCTTTAGCTGCTTATTAATTGGCACAGTTTTCGGTTTTCATGTTTCATGTTCATGTTTCATGCAGCTGATATTAGTTGAGTGGTAGTAAAACTTCAAAAGGACCAATGCAAACTAGAAATGGAAAATGTTCGCTTTCAAAATAAAAGCTTTGGCTCAGTGCTGCAGCCAGCATGTTTCAAAAGGCACATATTTTACTTTGAAGGCAAACCTTCTCCATTTCCGCTTTTCACAGTTTCACTACATCTCAGAGAACAGCTGGGTAGTGTTTGTAGACAAAACCGCAACTTCCATTCAAACAAAGAGTGCAGCAATATGGTAGCAACAAAAGCAGTCACAAGGAAGGTTTATCCTACCGCTTGGGGAATACACATTTTCCAGATTGCCATGGGGTCACTAACCAGACCTGTGTGACTGGGACTTTAGCAATCATTTTTCCCAGTAACTACCATCAACATTCAGCAACCAGTTGAAGAATAATCATTTTTCCCTAATGGCCAGTGGTTGTGGACTGGTCTCAAGGCCAGTGTGACTTGGACCTTATTCACTAAATCCAACATTGTCACCGTGGTTGTCGCATGTCCAAATTGACAGAAAAGATAACATCTGGCAGTTAGTGGTCTAAAAAAAAACCCTCAATATATTTAACATCAGCACACAGAATAATTATCATTCTTATTTGTAAGTGCAGATTAAATCTAATATAAATAGCATCCCAGAACTGACCAGTGCTGAACGGACACTCTGTGCATCCACATTAGGTGTATGTATTAAACTTTATTAAACTTCAAAGAGCATCAGTATCTCACAACAACATAAGTGATAATGAAAGGAAACCGTCATGTTTACCATGCTGATGGGAGAAATCTACCAGTCAGATATTGCTTTGTGTGCAATCTAATAGTAGACATTGAGAAACCTGCTCCCCAAACCTGTTTCACCTACACGCCCTGTTTCAGCAGGTGTGTCATGTCCAAACATTGCCTACCAACTGTAGTGTGTAGCATAGAGATACTGAGTTTACTTGTAAGAGGTTAAACTTCTCTGGGGAGCCTAAATGAAGCACTTCACCCTAATACACAACTGCATGTCACAAGCTACACCATGTCAGTGGTGTAGCAGTATTTCATTCAATTCAGTTCGGTCCTGTTTCATGTATATAGCACCAAATCACAAATACCTCAATTGTTGAAGTTGATGGTACTGTACAGTGATTCCTAAATGTTAATTTAAAAAAGCAAAGAAAAAAAAATACCTCAAGATGTTTCATATTAAAAGGTAAAGGCACCTGTGAGCAAACACTTGGCAACAGTGGGAAGAAGAAAAAACTCCTATATAAGAGATTAATAGTGACTAATGATTAAATGTAGAGTGCTGTATAAACACATCAAGAATGAAAAGAGGTGAATGAAGAAGAAACGCGCGATGAATCATGATAGACCCAGTAACCTTGGCCTGTTGGACCATATTTTCGTCTGACATTAACTTTAAGCTTTAGGCTTAAAACCTGAGCTGATTATTAAAAAGTTCATATGTGAAGCGAAGGATTTTAAATTAACATAGATACATGTTCATATCATGTATGCTCTGAGGCTGCAGCGATAATTAACAAGGACGCTATATCTTATGAGATGAACTTACACTGCATCTGTTTAGGTCAGCTGATAACGAGAAAGTTGAGTGCTACCATTGTGCAGTCAATAAGTGGCATTTTTATCTTTTTTAGATAGTGACAGAGTAGAGATAGACAAAGAGAGAGGAAACCAAAAAGAGAACAGATAAAAGATTTGGGGTATGACACTCAACCTAACTGGGCACTTTGCACAGAAAGACTCTGACCCTGAATAATTCTGACTAATGCTTTTATTTATTTATTTTTTATTTACATTGAGAGGTGCTTTACTGGCACCACACTGTCTTAAAATAATATTGCCAAAGCATCAAAATAAAAGCTTAACAATAGAAAACAAATATATGTGTATGTTTGTATACGTGTAATCACCCATATATCGAATATCCTTTAAATATTAAATCAGATATTCAGCTCTAATCCAGTGGTTCCCAAACAAGTTCTTTCACATAGATTAGCTATAAAGTTTTTTATTATTTACTGATTTATTTTTATGTCTGACAGGCCGTGTGGTTCACCAGCACACAAGGCCTCGAGGGTCCAGTGTACGGTGCTGCTGATCAGTGGAACGGAATTGGAGTCTTCTTTGATTCTTTTGACAATGACGGAAAGGTCGGTGTCAACTTTACATTTTTAATAATTGTAAAACCTTGATGACCACTGAATGACTACTACTGAATTTCCCAGAGGAACCAAATCAAGGGATTAATAAAGTTTTATCTAATCTAATCTTAGCGTAAAGTGCTATAGCTTTATTCACATTTGTTTCTGTTATTGTGCAGTGGGAGCAGTCGCTTCAGAGACTTTCTACCTATATTATAACAAACGGCTTAATTTCTCAGTCAGGAATCATGTTAACAATTAAGAACCCAGAGCTTTTTGTTTATGTGGAATTCAGATTTTACCTAAATAAGATTTCCTACATATGAAACCAATGTCTCTGCTTTAGATGACAAAAAGGATTAATCTGTTCCTTTGTTTTCTGGGAATCTCTCCAGAAAAATAACCCAGCTATTCTCGTCGTGGGAAACAATGGCAACCTTGTTTATGACCATCAAAAGTAAGTAAACATTTCTTGTGCTTTCCTCTGATGTCGTCACCAACTCAAATTTTACCAACTTAAAGAAGATTAGGAATTATGATTATATTTGCTTGGAAAGTAAATAATCCTCTCTTCTTCCTAATCTCCCTCGGGCGAGTGAAAGCTTTAAATCATTTTTTTCAGCGCCATTCAAGTTTATTTTAAATTCCCTGCTTACTGTACCATAAAGTATATACCTATGCATGAATGTTCTTATCTAATAAACTTGAGTGCGTTTTCCTCAAAGTTTAACAGTAATTATGAGTGGCTGGTAATAGTTTTTTGTTTGTTTTTCACGCAGCGATGGCTCCACGCAGGCCCTCGGTACATGTTTACGAGACTTCCGCAATAAACCCTACCCTGTCAGAGCCAAAATAACATACTACAAAAGGACGCTGACGGTAGGAGAAAACATGAACCTTTTTAGCATTAAGTGTGTATTTATTCACGACGTAAAGTAAGAGGAAAAAATTGCACTTTTCAGACAGTAAATGATGTAGCTGTGTTTTTGTTTTTGCTTTGCTTTTTTTCTCTTCAGGTCCTGATCAACAATGGTTTCACTCCGGACAAAGAGGACTACGAGTTCTGCACAAAGGTGGACAACATGGTCATTCCATCTGACGGTTTCTTTGGCATTTCAGCTGCTACCGGTGGTTTAGCAGGTATTATTCTGTTTGCTGTTAAAATTCTTTACTGTCTACAAAATCAAAACCTCATAAGCAATGTATTTCTCTGTAATAATTTAGATTTAACCTGACAGTCACTCTTTGGTCACGTTCAAAACTGAGCTACACTCACGGATGCTTTATCAGGTGCATTTTTTCCCTCGTATTGAGTTAGCGCCCCGCTTTTACCTTCAGAACCGTCCACATGACGTGATAGCTTCACACCACAGCTGCACATTTGTTGGCTGCACAGAAATGGTTTGAATCTTTTGTTCCACCATTTCCCAAACAGTGACTGTGGAGCCCATTTGAGTGCAGTCCTTTTCTTACCAGTGTGGTCTTCTGCTGCTGTAGCCCATCTGCTTCAAGTTGTGCATTCTGAGATGCTCTTCTGCATATATTGGTTGTAAAGAATGGTTTACTGTCGTCTTCCTATCAACTTGAAGTGTTCACCTCTGACATCAACAAGGCATTTTCGCCCAGATAACTGGCGCTCACTAGATGTTCTCTCTTGTTCGGACCATTAAACCATAGAGATGTTTGTTTGGGAAAATCCCAGCAGATCAGCAGTTACTGAAATACTCAGATCAGACTGTGTGGGACCAACAACCATGCCATTCTGATGCTCTGTTTGAACCTCAACAGGCCATTTTGACCTTGTCTACTTACCTAAATCTTCGCTGCGATTTAACTGGCAAATTAGATGTTTGTATAAATGGGCGGTAGCTGGTGTAGTTTTCTAGGCTGAGCTGAAATAATAAGTAGCATTAGTAACATTTCAGGACCGCCTTCTATTAATGACTTAATTGCATTTTTACTGTCTGTTTCTGTAGTTAAAACATTATTGATATATTACCTCACTTATATGATTTCTTTACTAGTTTTGCTGGTTTGAGCTCAAATAGTTAAATTGTTTCCATCTTAATATTACAGCCTATTACCACTGCCTTTAGTCCTTGTTCCTAGTGTCACTGTTTTGACTTGCTGCTTATTGGTAATTAATAATTATCAGTATAGTATGATAGCATTACCTTATCAGGTATTGCAGTTGTTTCTGAGACATTATATTATAGTCTTAAAGTGCAGGAATTAAATCATTTTATTTCTGATGTTTTATGATTTTTCTCATTGAAATTTTCTTTTGTTCATCAGATGACCACGATGTTTTGTCCTTCTTACTATTCAGGCTCACAGAGCCTGGCCAGCAACCGGTAACTACATTTTTTTTTTTTGTCTAGAACTCCTAATACGTATCCAATCCCTTGTGTGTCTTTTACTGAATCTGTAGTTGTGCATGTGCGTGTCTGTCTGTGTGTGTGCGCGTGCATGCATGTGCACTATACACCCAAGCAGAGCCTCTATTGAGTTCACAGAGGGGGTTTTTTGTCTTTCCCATTGAAGCCCCCAGTTGAATCTGAGATTCCTAAAGAAGAGAAGGACAAGTACCAAGAGGAATTTCAGAACTTCCAGCAAGAGCTCGATAAAAAGAAAGAGGAATTTCAGAAGGAGCACCCAGACGTCCAAGGAGAACCAAGTTAGTTTTCTGAAGCATGATGGTCCAAACAGTTGTCTAAAATTACATTTGGGAAAAAAAAGTGAATGAAAAATACACATTTGTTTTTATTTGTCTTCTATATTGGTCTGTTATTCATTAACTGAAAAAAAAAAGGTAAATTATTTTAAAAATATGAATCAGAATACATTCAAGAAGAAACAATTATGCCCCGTTTTACACATTTCTGTAACTGGGTTTTAATCTGCTGCATCTTTTTTCAGTTGAGGATTTGTATGAGAGCGTGAATGACCGCGAGATCCGTCAGGTGTTTGAAGGCCAGAACCGGATCCATCTGGAAATCAAACAGCTCAACCGGCAGCTCGCTATGATCCTGGACGAACAGCGTCGATACGTCTCTGTCATCACCGATGAGGTTGCCAAAAAGGGGACGAACACTGAGTCAGGACAGGTGGGGTGTTCCCTGTAAAGCTACAAAATACATTTTTATATTTTGTTACAGATGGAGAAGCATGTTTCTTTTCTTTTTTTTATTTGTTTCTTTTTACATTTAAAAAATGTGTGTTTGGACTTCGAACTTTGTTTCTATGACCTTAGTACATTTTTTAATCTGAGCACTTGTTAAAGCATAGGAAACCTTTTTATATGACAGCTGTATCAGTATGAACCTTCAGACCATTGTGCTTCATTTCTTTCTTAGCTGGATTCTGCTGGTCAGCAGCTGGGCTCCATCGTAGCCACGCAGCAGGAGGTTCTCAGAAACCTGAACGAGTTGAAGTAAGTAACAACAGTGTTTGTATTTGACGATCAGTTATTCTTAAAAAATAGCTGTTTTTTTCCAAAAACAACATAAAGACACATCTGTGATACTCCAGAAAAACAAGGGAAATCCTGCCTCTTAAATCCATCACATCACATTTAATCTCAGGAGAGGCTGGCTGCGACGTCACAGGTGTCTGCCAGCCTGATAATCCAGCAGCTGTAACGGCTTCCTCCACAGTCGGTAACGCTGGATTTCTAGGCCCATATTTACTGATGCATTGCACAGGTGCAAACTGGGTATTGGCACAGAGACAAGATTGCCCAAATACTTATTACTAATTACCTAATAAAAAAAACCCCACTCATTTGGCGTGAACCGGTTACGTGATAGAGAAAAACTGCATGAGCAGGATAGTTTTGCAGTAGTTTGCACAGATGTTTTGACAGCTGTTCAGGAGGCAGAGAAACCTAAAAGGTGGCTGATTAATGTGCTTCTTTTAAAACCATAAAAGTGGTCACATTAACTGCGCTCAGATTTA
>VUQR01024284.1:27470-42265 GCA_015108515.1 Hemichromis elongatus
TTGATTCAATTTGGTGTGCAGGTTCAATGTTATAACATGTCAATAAAATATCTTTTCTTATGTGTTGCTTACCATAAGCTCTTTATGGTCTATGTCATTGCGGGCATGCCAGCATTTTTAAGTATGACTGCTGCTAGATGAGTGAGTCCTTATGACTCACTAATGAAACAGCTACGTAGTCTTATTAAGTATTTATTTTCCTTTTAGGAAAACTTGATTGACAAGTTTGATTCATTCTTTTAAAATTGAGCTGCATGAAAAAAGAAATTGGATTTCTTTATTTTTTTTCATTAATGCCTATTTGTCTTGTGTTAATTTTAACACACCATCTGCATAAAGACTTAATCAGAATGACAAGATATTAAAGATTTTAGTTTATGTAACATTAATCTCTCATGTATCACCAAAAAAGCAAGCTGTTTATATGCCCTAAATCCAACAGGACATTCATTCTCAGATGACTGCATACATGATTTTCTTTATCATATTGTTGACCCATAATTCCCGTGGCACTCGACTCTTAGTTACTCGTTTGCTAAATCTACCCAAGCACTCTCAGTTTTTGTTTTTTGCTTTCCTTTTTTTTTTTAATCCTGTAGTGAGTGGGAAGATGTAATAATTGAATATTAAGGGTGGTACACAGGAGTAAGCCGATTGGCACAGTAAATAAGTTTGCTGGCAAAAGGCTTCAGCAGCTTCTTCTAATGTGCTAATGTGAGCAACTGATCTGTATTACTTTGTAGATTAAGCGCTCAGTTTATCCTGACCCGTCTTAAATACAGAGTTTATGATAGGACTGTGTCTCGCGCTAAACCTACATAGAGGGCTGTTTGCTCATAAATGGGTCACTTGGAGTAGACGAAGATTAGACGTAGGGTTTAATAAATGCTCACTTACTTCCTTAAGGGAGATTTTTTTTCCCCCCCATGTTCGTGAAACAAATTAGATTTTGTTTGTATGTCATCCCTGTTTCAGACCTCGGCCATGTGGCCAAGCAAGAAAAGGCCCCTTCTTAGCAGCGTTTGGCCCCTATCAGATTAGTAGTCTTTAAATACATCTGTCATATACAAGCAAAAAATACACTGTGTCCCATCCATTTGATTTCTTGTCACAGTCTCCCTCAGGGCCGTCTTACTTACACTAGTGGAATTCTGCTCATTTGTCCCTTTTTTCCCTTTCATAATCGCCTTAGACGTGTTTAAGATGATAGAAGGGAAACTAGTTGCTTCCTCCCTGTAAGTAATCAACTTTAAGTAGTTACATTTTGTTGAGAAATGTGATCCTGGCTTAAAAAGTCTTTCTTCCCTTCTGGGAATGCTTTCATTCAATGTAGTCTTCCTTTAGTGATTAATCTGAAAGTGAAAATGCAGATTTACAGGTTTTACATTCAGTCCTTGGTGGGCCATGGCCGTAGGATTCTGCTATGATTTGAACTAATTTCCATTAGTAAGTCGAGGGTGAATGGCAGCTTGACACAAATCTTCCAGACAGATGATGAAGTGACCAGGATAAACCAGTCTGAACTGGTCAGCATATGTTCTTTTGACCCTGACTGTTCAGTTACTGGTGCACAGGAGTTAGAGTAGAGGATTTCTGTCAGATATAAATGAGCAATTTAAAGATTGCAAAGCGAAAATGCTTCCATAGGTGATCGATAACAGTTAGAAAAGGCTCTCTATTTTACACACGTTAACTGGGACCAGCTATCAGATGCTTTGTTAAATTTTTCATACAATTTTTTAATTTTGTCTTCTGCGTGTTAGCCATCCCTCTCATAGACCCATAGATCCATAATCCACGTGGTGTCCCCCTGTTTCTGAGCCATTTCTTATCCCTCTGTACTTGTAATCTGTTGTAAGAACATGTTTTTATAAGGGATTAATTTAGCAATCATGACCTCTTTTATCAGATGGCAATTTTGTGTTTTTTTTTAAAGTTTGAGAATATGGAGCCTCCAGTGAATAGAGATTAAAGGATTAATTTTTAGACAATTTATATGACTGTAAATAAGCAGCACCTCACAGCATGTTTACTGTTCAACATGTTTCCCCACATGAATTCAATCAGCACTGATTTATTTCAGTCCTTTTGGGGGTTCCTTAATGTTAATGTTCCCTCCAGTCGGTAAACATGATGTCTCTCTCTCTCTCTCGCTCTCTGCAGAAACTCCTTTCATGAGTCGCTGAGACAGATTGGCTCTGTCCAGTCACAGGGTAATCAAGCTGCTATGGGGACATATGAGACCATGCAACACTTCAGCGACATCAAGGAACATCTGCACACCGTCAAAAGGGACGTGGAGCACCTGGTTCAGCGTAATGCTCAGGTATGGATCGGAGTTTGACCTCTTCTGATCTGTTTTAGCAACAAAAAAAAAGTGTTGACTGAGCTCGCCGATCTGCATTGTGTTGTTCAGAATCCAGGTGACAAGGTCGTGAAGTGTCCCGAGTTGCCTCCCATGCCTTCCTGCTTATCCACTGTTCATTTTGCAATCTTTGTCGTGGTCCAGTCAGTCCTATTCTTCTGCTACGTCATGTACAAGTAAGATATCAGGTTTTAATTTTGGTTGCATCTGATTGGAAGTCTGAACACTCCTGTAATCTTTTTTTCTTCATTTCTCTTGCAGAAGTCAACAAGAAGCAGCAGCCAAGAAGTTCTTTTGATGACCTACGTTCATAAAGCAGAAGTGTATACATGAGGGAATGTCCATTTTTGTAATTTTTTATTTTTTTTTGAATGGGGTTTGATTATTTTCAGTGTAAGTTATTTTACTTGAAAATTTGGTTTTGTTGTAGTTTTTTTTTTTTAATTCATTGCAGATTTGTAATTTGATCAGTGTGACACTTCTGGATTTCCAACATGATGTAACATGTTCCTTACAGTATTCCTGGTTGGTCAGATCCTTAGATTTTTTTTAAAAAAAAGAGAAATCTGCCACAGTCCCATTCTCTGAAACAGAACCTGTGTTTTGAAATGTGCAATTTTGTATAAAATACGGCAGAACTATTGATGATATGAACCCAGACATTGGATTTCTGGGACTGTTTATCTGTTTCAGTTGAGTCAAACATGTCAGAATCTGACATATCCTCTACCTGAACAATTTACATAAACGACTGTAAACAAATAACTGCACCATGCCTGGTTATTGTTTCACACTTCATACATAATGGATCTATGCTCAATCATTTGTTTTCTGTTTATTTCTCATTATCACAATTTTCCCACCTATTGCAAAACAGTTCCTGGAGACTTTATTAGGTGTAACTTGCTAATACTGAGTTGACAAGGTGTTGAAAACATTCAACATATATCTGCACATCTATGATTGGACTCCATTGGACTGAGATCTGGCGACTGGAGGCCGGCTTAGTATAGTGAACTTATATTCATGTTTAATAAACTAGTTTAAGATGATCTGTCCTTTGTGACATGGCACGCTGTGCTATCAGACGATTGGTAGCCTGTGGTCATAAAAGGATGGACATGGTCTGCAGCAATACAATACTCAGATTATGGTCTCTAAATGACATTGACTTGGTACTAAGGGACCCAAAGTGTGCCAAGAAAACATCTTGAACTCCAACGCCAGCAGCCGGAACCCTTCACTGGTATGCAGAACATTGCAAATGCACAACACTTTGAAGCAGATCAGTTACAGCAGCAGAAGACCACATCAGGCACAACGCCAAAGAGGCGTGATAAATCCATGCTTTTATGTTGTTCACACCAAATTCTGTCACTACTACATGTTGCAGCAAAAATAGAGACAAGTTGAGACTCATCAGATCAGGCAACATTTTTCCGTTTTTCGTGCCTGACTTTGGTGAGCCTTGGTGTCTTTTTTTTAGCTGACAGGAGTGGCACCTGATGTGGTCTTCTGCTGCTGTAGCACATCTGCTTCAAATGCTGTCCGTTAAAAGATCCCTACTACTCCATACCTTGAATAGCCTGAATACAGCTGTATATTTTGATATAAAAATTGAATGATTCAATTCTTTCAGAGACAAAAATAGAAACAGCATCCTGGTATCAGTTACAGGTCCCATATCCATCCTCCTATGGCTGAGAGCTGCTTTGAATCCAACACAAATAAGGCCTACGTAATCAGCCAGGTGGTTTAAGTGTTGTGGAGGAGTTCTCTATGATGTCTTTGATTGCAGTAATGAAATTAAAAAGAAAAAATAAGCTCTTACAATCTATACTGTACTCCATTTGTTAGAATGAGCACCGCCTAGTTATTAAATCAGTACAGCAGCTTTTTTAAAATGTTCAGCGTGCAATCATTCGTGGTTCCGCGCCAAACTTGCATTTTGATTGAGTGATAGTGAAATGAAATGAAAGGTCCCCACCCCTCCTCCTGTCAATCATCCTCCCACTGAACAATAGCACTGCTTGAGGGATGGCTTCACGGGGATAAACAGGACTCTAATCCTGCTCCTCTCTCTCCACACTGCTACTCTGCTCTTGGCAGTATAAGCTGCACATGGGCCAGCCCGTACTTTACTAATATGATTAAGCAACAGTGGATGGAAACCACATATGTGTGGTGACAAACTGAGGACGCCCCACTCCAAAATGATTTGTGACATGAGCGCTTCTCCAAGTGTTGCCAAAGAATCCCCGCAGTGTCAGAGTTATTCGAAAACATCCAGAAAGGTCCGCATGATTTAAAAATAGAGAGAAAACAGGCCATCTGCCTCTTAGTATAGTGAAGCAGGAAGGATTAAATCCAGATTATGGACGAGGCAAAATGTGTGTGCGTTTAAGTGTGTGCAAGAGTGTGTGTGTGTTGTATGTTTCTGTTGCTTGTTGCCAGTGTGCCCTTGGCTCCATAGACAAGCAGCAGGTTAGCTAGAGAGCTACCACTGGATTTGACAGCTATAGGAAGCCGAAGCGAAGGGGAGCAGGATCATACTCATCAACTAAAACATCCTCATCCCCATAAAGAGTAAAGAGTCCCAGAACTGAAGATGGCTTTCTTGATCAAGAGCATGATTGGGAACCCTCTGTCAGGAATGGGTCTTGGAGGTGGAGGTGACAAAGAAGAGGAGGCCACCCCCTCAGATCCAGCCAAAGCCGCAGGGATGACACGCGAGGAGTATGAAGAGTACCAAAAACAGTTGGTGGAGGAAAAGTAAGTAGCAACATGGAGGGTAGCCCCTGTTTTTTGTTTTTTATAAATCGCTGCCACTGGCCCACCAAAAACAGTATGGCTGCTGACTGTGCAATCTGACCTTGACAAGCTGTATTCTGTTTCATCTTATTCTGTTCTTTCACCATTTTCCCCTTTTAACCTTGGCACATGACTTTATTGTTCACACGTTAGCTTCATTAAACTTAAGGCCCATGTCTATATTATTTCCTTTGAATTTACAATAAGCAAGGTGTGTTTCTGAGCAGCTGATCTATCACTGAAGGTCACAGAAATCGTACCACCACAGTAAAAATGCTGCATCTTTTTTTTATCTTTTTATTAATTAATATTTTTTCTACAATATAATCCATCAAGGCTTTATGTCATAATGGACCCAGATCAATGATGTTGTATAATCTGTCAACTGGTTCTGCATCAAGAACATTTACTGCTGAAATTTTGAGTCACTTATTCGAATTTTGAATCTGAACAAATAATCAAGCATAATTACAAGTAGGATGTGAAGAGCATTTTCTCACTCATTTTTTTTTATTAAATAAAGTAACATTAAAAATTTTGCTACATTAAATACTGAAATAATGGCATAATGTGAATTTGCAAATATTAAAATTCAATTAGTTTTTTTTTAATGCACAGCAGGTATATATATATAGACAGACATTTGTTTTAACTTCTTTTGAAAGCTAATAGATTCTGCAGCATGAAGTAGATTCATGCAGCCTGTATTACATAACAAGTTTAATCCTGCCTCTCTACTCCCATGTTTGGGTACTTAAATGTGTTTATTTTTGAAAGGCATCAGAAAATGACTACATTTTTATTAACTGCACATTCCTAGCATTGATCAAATTCTCCAAAATGATGATCCACACACAAACAGAATTTGTCAAAGAATGAAAAATGAAAGATAAAAAAGCGCCTCTTACAAGCAGTCCAATAGGCTAGCTGTAATCTGTACAGCTCTGAATAAAATTTTTAAAAAATGTGAGTTTGTTGGAAATCTTAACCTTAACCACAATGTTGTTGTTTTTTTATTAGTTTAAATCGTGGTGTCTTGGCTTGATTTCAAATCTGCTTGACTCAGTCTAGCCTAATAATCCCATCTTTAATTGGCTGAGGGAAAGTACACAAGCTTTGTCTCAAAAATGCAGGAATATGCAGAGTCTGGCAGACTGCAGGTTGCTGGAAAATCAGGAACATCATGTTTATAAGTTATCACTGATAACCTGAAATCATGATTCAAAGATCAAAACATCATCATTCGGAAAAAAGGTTTAACTGTTGTTTATAATGTTACAGAGTAATTTGTATATTAAATATGTGTATTTTCTTACTGAGCAGTCGCCTCAGCATGCATTTCATCATTTACAGTTATGAGTAAGTGTTAAACTCTGGCAGCGTACATCGAGAAATATTGTATTATTATGAATATTTTATTTGTTTTTTAAAAGTTGGAAAATATGAAAGAAATGTATACGCTAGAAGATATTCATATATCTATTAAACATAACTTAATTTAGATACAGCATAAGGGTACCAAAAACAGCTAATACGTAAACTAGCAGTAACTAAATTGTACTTTTTTTATATATTAAACTACATATTGAGAGCCTGTAGGTAAAATGAGCCATCTTAGTACATAATAGTGAAAATATCTGAAGGATGTTAAACGCACTGAACACCGAAAAAAGATGCAGAATGAAAACTTTAAAGATATTTTTCTGTAGTTGCATCAGAATTTAAAAGAAAATCTAAAAGTAAACTAAAGATTAACAGATTACCTGCACATTTGTGATTCTGGAAATCTTTAATTTAATAATAGCCAACACTAAAGGCTACTTTACTAATAATATTTTTTTGCCCCTGAAGGATGGAGAGAGATGCAGATTTCTTGCATAAGAAGGCAGAGAGGGCAACACTGAGGGTGTGCCTACGAGACAAATACAGGCTCCCAAAGGTAAGTGCATCCACATTTTTTTACTTTTAGTTTTACAGTTTACTCGAGTTTGCTACAGATCCATTACATTAATTAAGGCTGTGTCAGGTTCCATGAAATCTGAATAACTCATGGCTTTTTGGTGATTCTCACTAGTACACCACTGTCTACTAATACAGTAGATGACAGTTATTGGTTTAATTGAGTTAACAGACTACAAGGATGCACTTTCAGTACAAGATTTCACTTTTGCAAGCGTTTTATAAACATACCGGTATGAACATTCAATATATTTTTATAGAAGCTAGCTATAAACAGAGGTATGTACAATTAAAATTGTAAAAATAAATATATAATGATATAAAAAAATAGCTCCTGTTGGTTTGGGTTAAAAAAAATAAATTAAAACAAGGTTATGCTGTATCTGTTTTTAACAGCATTCATTCAGTAATTTCATACTTTTTCATTTGTTTAAATATAATGTTTTAATTACATCATTTATGAGGATTTTTTTTTTAGGATTAGGGCACATAATAATAATTGATAACGCTTTATTAGGCTTTACCTTCAACCTGCAGAAAGAAAATAAAATGACTGAGCTAAGTTCCCTGTCTGTAGGTAGAAATAGCTACTTCATGGTTAGTTTAGGCTATCTTAATCTAATAGTAGTGCTTAGCAGCTCCAGCCTGGACAACAGGAGGTAGAAGTCATGCCAGTAGATTAGTGGAAAAAGAGATTCAGCCAGTGCCTGGACATGTTAGCCTATGTGTTGCGCACAGCACCTTGAGTCGGACAAAGCCAATTGCCGCTGAGCAGGTGTTCCAGGCTCATCAGGAAGCACCCCAAAGTGATTCAGAGTGATCTGGCTTTAAGAAAGAGCAGCATCTACTTTAGCGGGTTCAAAGTGAGCTATTTCAGGCTTTCCAAGGACTCTGAAAAGAAAAATAAATTGTAATGGAGGGAGAAAAAAAGGTATGGTTGATTTTTTTAAATGTCATTTAAAGCTAAAGGCCAACAGAGGGACCTTTACTTTTATAAACATGTGATTAGCTATGTGTTCTTTGGTGGAAATAGCAAAATAAGTTTCTGTTACAGGTTTTCTAACATCATGATTGTTATTTATTTAAATGAAGTGATGACCTTGGCTGCCGGAGGTGTTTCTAATTGTCTCTTGCAGCATGCAAGTCATTGTTTGCATTTCTGTTTCAAAAAGCAAATGGGTTTCTTAGCGCTGTTTTTCTTTTAAATTGAAACCACATAATTATCATAAGGATAATGGCTGGAAGAAGAACATGCAAAGGCAATTATGCTTTGAGAATTATGGCTACATCGTTCATGACTCTTAATAGGAACAAAGGTCAAAGTGTTTTTTCATTGGAGATTAGCATCTGAAATTGATTTTTCAGCAACAATAAAAAAGCAAAAACATTCTTTGAATTCTGTGAAGCAGACAATATGGATAAAAACATTGGTGTGGTAAGAAATAGAAATGATTTCTCGTGCAAGGCTATAGAGGATATCTTTAGATTCTAATAGGAAAGGATAAAGCAGGTCTATGATAATCCCTCAGATTGAACTTTAAAGTACCAGTAGTCACAGCACAGTGCCTATTGCATGACTATTCCAGATATTGAGTGATTACATTTTGTTTGTCAAAAAAAGGCTTTGAATTTAGCATCTTTTCTGATGCAGTGACACATGAAGTATGGCAGTGTGGATAATAACGTCAGATGAGACTCATGCCTGCTTGATAAAAACACAGCCGGAATATCCTCGAGTGCATTTACTTGAACGTGGATTAAGACAGATACCAGATTCTGTCTGTTTGTCTGCTGCCTTGTTTTTAACTTTGCTTGTTTACAATTTGATTTTAAACCCAGAAAAAGGTGCCTAATTTGAAAAGTGTCATGTAAATGGGGTAAAAGGTAGATCCTTAAAAAGCCAGTTTAATTCTCTTTATAAGGATTCAACATAAAATATACAAATGCAGTGATTGCTTGCTGTGTCATCATGCAACTTGTTTTATAAGTCAGCTTTCACCTTAACGCACCGATGCTCCTGGATTCTGACCATGCTCTCTGTTCTGATGTTGTCACGTGCAGAGCGAGCAGGATGAGAACATGATCGAGATGGCTGGGGATGACGTGGACGTGCCTGAGGAGTTGCTCAAGATGGTGGATGAGGATGCTACAGAGGAGGAAGGCAAAGACTCCCTCCTGGGTCAGATTCAAAACTTGCAGAACATGGACATGGACCAGCTGAAGGAGAAGGCCTCGGCAACGGTCACTGAGCTGAAGACCAAAGCAGAAGAGAAGTGTGCCGTCATGTGAGCGGCCAAGAGGCCATCTGTGTTTGCAAAGTTGGGAAGAAGAAGAAGAAGAAGAAGAAGACAAGAGAAGAGAAAAGAGGAAGAATGAATTTCACCGCTTGCTTGGAAACAACACATCTGAAATTCAGTCAAAATGTAAAAATGCCTGAAAAGTATTCAGTTTTTCTTATAAGAACTAAAAGGCATTATCTTCACTACAGTGTTATATCTTTACCACAACCAGTCTGCATCTATTTAAGAATATACACTAAAGGTTTCCATGTCAGCTGATTACTCGGTGGGTAATCATTTCCAACTTTCCATAAAAACAATATAATACTATTTTAAATCATATGCTGATTGCCCTATCTGCCCCTTCCCCCTCATTACAGTTTAGAAAAGTACATTTACCTGATCCATCACCACGAATAATTTCTCTTTCATAATTCCTTCATAAAGCTACAGGCCCTGATATATTTTGAAATTTGTATTTGTCATATAATATTGATGTTTTTCTCTGTTTATCAGCAATTTTAAATGTTTAATCTCTAAAAATGTTTTGCGGTTCATGAAATAACCAAGACTTAGAAAACCAATCCTGTCCCGTATTTTCACTTTCCTTTTGGTTTCATGGTTGTTCTAGATTTTTTTTTTCTTTTGTATGTGATGTTGCGCTAATGAAATTTAGTCTTTTTTTCTGTTGGTGTTACTACAAAAGGTGATCTTTACAAGTTTTGACATTATAATTGTAATAAAACTGTTGTGTCTGACACATTTGCGGAGACATTTGCAGATTTGCACAGACAACTAAAAGCAATGCTCATAAATGCTTAAAACATGCATGGTGGCTACACTGAGAAACCAAATTAATTCTTCAAATAAAGACATATGTGGAATACAAGTAACGTGTCGGTTTGCATTGTTAAGCTTGAAATATCCTCTTAAATCTCTGACTTTTTTTTATGTGTCAGTTATATGCAGCAATTTAAAAGGACACGCCTTTTTATCAATGCACTGTATATGTTACTGTGATTTTAAAATCAGACTTCTCATTTTAAACCTAAGTGGCTTTTAAACTGGTCTGCCAAGCAGAAATTCAGCTGTACAGACATCAAATATTTAAGATTAAGTAACTATAATCCCATCTACTGAATCAGGGCTAATGCAGTAAGTAAAGAAATAGGTCTTAAATTAATTGGGCATTATCCAAACAGTTTGGAACTATAAGGCAGAAAAGGATGGGGGCTGGGGGGACATAACCTTAGGAGTTTCACATGAACCCAAGATGTGGATTTGTAAAGTCTGGAGATTACATCTAATAGGATCAGCACAGCCAAGGTTGTCAGCCTGCACCATCCTCCTCTGTTTCTCTCCAGATGAGAGGCCAAACTAAGGTTTCATAACACCAAATATCTAATTCTCCTTTTTACAGAACAAGGAGGTACTAGTTTGGAATATAACACCTCCATTTACTTAACAAAACTTTTCCAATTTTAAAATGCTTGAAGACATGCTTATACAATGTGAAACAAATGGAGATTTAAGAATTAAAATATATTAATTTCTAACTACTTAAAGAGCAAAAAGTAATGGCTAAACAGTTACTATAGTTAGCTTAAAGCAAGGGATGCACTGTCAAAATATACATTTTTCTGAAATAAAGAAAATTACTGTTGCTAAAAAAATAACCAATTATAATGGACGATATATTATTACTCATGAGGATTGATATACATAGCTAAAAATAAGAAGTACTAAAATAATAATTGATAAATGCAAACAATAACACTAGCTAGTTACGCATAATGGCTAAATTGTTGAAATTGTTAGCTCTTTAAGGTGCTACACAGAGACTGTTGAGGTTAGTAAACTGACTCACCAATGAGTGCACCCAGTGCAGGTTCAACAAAATATTAAAAGGTGCAGAAGTTCTGTTTGTTGCTTAAAACTGTTTGGAGGAGTCTTTCTCTTGGGTGTATACTTGCAGCTTAATTAGAGTTATGCTCACTAGAGTTGGATAGAGCGATCCAATCGATAGTATGGTACCAACACTAGTATTGGTAGCAGATCGATACTAGCACTAGCATTTCTTTGGAAAAAATAAACCTCAAACATGCACTATGAAAATAGTCCGAACCTTTTTGTGTACTTTAGAGATAGAAAAATTTACATTACACGTCTCCAAAAACACAGTTTCAAAACACATGAAAAGTTGATAGGTGTGTTTTGTTGTGTTAACTAATTATTGTGGAAAGTAACAATCACAGTGATAAAGTGGTGATTAAAATGTGTTCAGAATATACAAACTAAGAATTCATCTCCTAAGTCATGACACATTACTCTCCCCCAATTAGCTACCTGAAGAACTTAAAATTATTGGTACTGATATCTGCAATACTGGCCCTGTATTTACTTGGTATTGGATAGACGCAAAAATTTGTAGTGTGGCACAGCACTATTGTGAATGAGGGAAAGTGTGAATATTTAATGTTTTTGTTGAAATGTCCAGGTAAGTATTTACATGTTATATGACAAGATTTGAAGCTATAATTTGAAATACAAGAACACATTAATTTTTTGTGCCAAGTACCGGTATCAGGACGGTATCGTCGATACCACGCTGAATTTTTCTTGGTATCGGCTCAGACAGGAAATCAGTGGTATCGCACATCACTAATGCTCACTGATGCACTGTGGCGCAAAAGAAGCCTTTATTAATTAATCAAGGCATTTAATTATTCCCCAGAAAGTCAAAGCATTGATCGGGATGAGCATAATGTAAATCACAATTTCACTTTTCTACACATCAGATGGATGAGTTGCCACAAAGTCACCACAGTAAATCTATTGTTAAATCACTTGTTACACAGGACCTGCAGTGGAGCTCTTGGGACAGTTTTATTTAATAAAGTACATTTAGTGTAAAGTTAAAATCTTCTTCAAGTCATGCTTAAACTTGGGAAATTATTTCCAACAAAATAAAATCTAAATCATACAGCATCCAGTTTTTCAGTGTTGTTTTATTTCCTCAAAATATGGATTAACAAATGAAATGCCAAAATACAATCCTACATGAATATCACATATTTTACAAACATCAACAATGTGTGCAAAGTTTTTTTATAAGGTTCTGTCTGTATGATGCAACTCTAAGGTTTTTTTCAAAGAACACATAAGTTTATTTTTAACTTTTTTGGGCCTTTTTGCTTTTATCTTTATTAGGGCATTAAAGTAAGCAAGAAGGTAGAGGAAGAGAGTGAAGAGGAAAACAAGGCAGGGGACAGGGTACCGTATGGCCTTTGGTATATAGGTTGTCTCCTTAACCAGCTGAATTATTGTGGCATCAAAGTTAAGAAGAAATTGTTTTCTTATTGAGAGCTGATGAGAGCGAGGAGACTGACATCACTAACAAACAGTACGGTCAAAGTTGGGCCAACGAAATCTCTAATTTAGAATAATCTGAACAACTCTGGGTTGTGTTTTGGTTTGATTTTTGATGACATTTAGTAGATTTAGTAGATCTTTGATGGGCAACAGACCAAACAGATGTTAGAGGCTGTCAATGAACACAAGACGACTTTTAGCGATATTCGGGCTCCACGTGGCTCCAACAACCCCTTTTACCAACAACTTAACTCACAAATAAACTTGTGAGCCCTGCACTTCTGTCTCTTGGCTTAAAGGTTTGGTATTTTGGAAAAATCGTGATTTAAGAGTTGCAGTCTCTCTTACATGATTGCATCGTGTGTGCATCAAAACAATCAGAGCATCTTCTGTAAAGGTTTTGCTTGCACTTGTCTTTTTTTTTCTCGTTTGCATCTCTCTCTGTTTTTGTCCCCCCTCCTCTCTGTGGCAAACAAAGGATAAGGTCACCTTCTTTAATTAGGAAAAGCTAAATAGTTTTAGGGGTTTTAACTCTTTTGAGTAAAATAATGTAATCCCCTTAAGCGGGATTACCACACTGCTGTCAATCTTTTTTTGCGGTTAAGTGGCTATAGCACAAATATGTTATTGTTTGAGCTTTGTTAACCTCTTTGACTCGACACTTACAGGAACCAGTTTTTTAAAAGAACCTTGTTGACAAATCATTAAGCGGTTTAATTGATTTTTAATGAGTGTATTAAATAATTTAAGTTGCTGTTAGTCGTGTGTCAGTAGGTGGATGACTTGTTCTCTTGGTCAATAAAGCAAATAATCTTGAAACTGAAGGAAACGTCTCTTCATTTTGGCAACAATATCTTGACGCTTTGATTAAATATTAAGCTGCCATCTTGCAATCCCTGTCCTCACCAGAAATCTTGTAATTATGATTTTGTTGTACCTAAATCTGTGGGCCTAATCTTCCCTCTCTTTTCTTTTTTTCCACAGACTGACATGAACATGACATCTGGAGGAGTAGAAAGATGTTTTTAAGATTTATGTAAGTAGGTTTA
This sequence comes from Hemichromis elongatus, assembly GCA_015108515.1. Classification (NCBI taxonomy): domain Eukaryota; kingdom Metazoa; phylum Chordata; class Actinopteri; order Cichliformes; family Cichlidae; genus Hemichromis; species Hemichromis elongatus. The sequence continues at coordinate 41,306 of VUQR01024284.1, forward strand.
GAGCCAGTACCGACTCATGCACTTGTGACGGGGAGGAGTTAGCGAGGGTGTGGAGGCTGGTGCCCGCACTGGTCGCACTGCCACCCCTAAATCCAGCAGGGCCAAATCCAACAGGACGTCCCCTCTCTGACGTGCAGCGGGGGTGCCACATGAGCAGGGGGTCTTAGAGCTGGCGCTACTTTAAAAGGCGGCTCCGAAGATGCTCCACAACCACCGAGCAAGATACCTGGGTCTTGTGCGCACGTTGTCCAGCGTCGCCCGACATTAAGCAACAACTTTATTAAAAGGGGGTAATAAATCTGAGAAGAAGTCAGAGTGTTTTGTTATTATTTTTTTTTACTTTTAAATATTTTTTCTGGACTTACCAACCAATGTGGCTTCTTGGATCAACTACCCAAGTAATGATGATGGATGAGCGCATGTCTCCCTCCGCACGCTGCGTCCAGAGCCCGGGGAGCAACCCGTCCACGGTCCACAGCATAGAGGCTATACTGGGATTTAAAGAAGACACCATCTTCCACAAGTCAGCTTCCTATAACGTGACGGAAAGAGTCCAGGTCAAAGACGCTGAGCGCAACGGGAATGGAATAGTGAGCCAAACTAAGAAAAATCATTACGCGGAAAGTTGTGACAGTAAGCAAAATTCCGTTTTCTTCACTTTTATTCCCCAGTCAGTCAATCTGAAGGCAACAACACTATGCTGAAAATATGCAGACACTCTGTGGTTTAATTTGGAAACTTGTTTAAATACCACTTTGAGTTACCTTTTTTTTTTCCTGAAGAAAACCAAAATTTATTTTATATTGGTGCAAAGGTCTAAAAAGTTCTTTTTTTAAAAGAAAATAAAAAAGGAGAGATATAAAAATACAAATTTTATAATAAATGTCTAAATAAATACATTTAAAAATAAAACAAATATAAAAAATAAAAATAAAATGTTTTTAAAAAGCCACACTGGAC